>JAOTRH010468722.1:0-27269 GCA_034768845.1 Heliamphora exappendiculata | reverse complement strand
GGCGGAGATCAAGAGAGGAAGCGACTTGATTGTTATGAAAAATAAGACACACACTTGATCCTGAAATGGATTATAATAATAATAAGACACACAATTGATCTTGAAATGTATTATAATTAAATTTTGTGTTCATCAAAATTTAAAAATAAGACAGATAAATTTATCTGATATTTACTTGAGCTTTTTTTAAACTAACAAATATAGTTATCTGTTATATAGTTCTTTTGTATTCATCGACTGTATTTAACTTAACAGATAAATTTATCTGTTGAGAATTTGGGCATTATTTATGTTTTATCGTAATAGTACAGATAAATTAATTTGTTGAGGATTTGGGCATGGTTTATACTTTATTGTAATTGTACCGATAAATTTATCTGTTGAGGATTTGGACATTTTTTATGCTTTATCGTAATAGTACAGATAAATTTATCTGTTAAGAATTTATCTGTTAAGAATTTGTGCCATGCTTATACTTTATCCTAATAGTGCAGATAAATTTATCTGTTAAGAATTTGTGCCTTACTTATTCCTTTTCAAAATAGTACAGATAAATTTATCTGTTAATGATTTGTGCCTTACTTATTCCTTTTCAAAGTAGTACAGATAAATTTATCTATTAATGATTTGTACCTTGCTTATTTGTTTTTTCTTTTGTATGAACTAACAGAGACAAAAAATTACATTCCGTATTCACAGAAAAGAACAACGTATTTACATCAAAAAATATTACAAACAATCAATCAAGTGTTTTATTTTTTTTCTTCTTCAATAAATTGCTTCAATAACAGTTTCTGATTGTATGCTTCCAAGCTCCATGACCTTCCTAAATCATTAAGGAATTTATGTAGTAGTTCAGCTCTGAAAGCTCTCTTGTTGTTTTGACCGGCAGATATTTGTCAGCTGAAAGAGATATTTGTCTTCTTTCGTAATATTACTTCATTAGAAAGCAGACAATTATTTCACAATCAACCCTACAAAATTAAAAAGTTAAAAAATTTAAGAGATAAAACATATAATATTATAACTAAACAAAATAAATAGACAAACTTAAGATCCGGATCTCTGTTGTGAAGCATTTTCACTTGATATAATTGGTGCATCAAAATTTTATTTTTCAAAAACACTTTGGACATGAGATAATTTAAAATTTTGCAAGTCATTTTGCTCTTTGTGTTGCTTTTTCAAGAATGCTTCAACATATGTTTTCTTCAATGACATAAAAATTCATATATTAGTCATATTTTTGTTTATAGTAATTTATTTTAAGTTGTAATTTTAATGTAAATTAATTGCTTACCACAACGAAAGCATCTTGTAAGAATGGGTCTTCAATAACTTTTCTTGTCTTCATGGAGTTATAGTGGAACCAACATCCTTTTTTAATATCAAAAACAAGGAGAGTTCAATGATATGGCTTGCTTGTTGGATGGTTCCCGTTAGAGTTCATTGGAAATATAAGAAAACTGCATCATTGAATGCAAAAGATAAATTTGTCAGTAAAATTAATGAAGTAATAATACTAATATAACATATAAATATATCTGTTTATGTGGTTATTTGAAAGAACAAACAAATTTATTTGTTCGCTATCTATGCCTATTATACACTTAATAAATAAATGTATCTGTTTCAATGGGACTAAATTTATCTGACTCCATACTTTCATCGTTTGATTACTGAAATAGATAAATTTATCTGTTAACATCGTATCTTTATTACTATTTGATATAAACATTTATCTGTTAATGACATGAGATTATAATAATATAAGAAAAGATAATAAGTTACTTGTATTGATCATCAATTGTTGAGAGGTAATTGTCAATCTTGTAGGCTCTTATTGTGTTTATCTGCCACTTAATCAACGATTAGTGAATAATACAGATAAAATTAGTATTTGTGCAATTATTTATCCGTTATATCATGATAATTATGTAAATATTTTATTTACTCATACTAAACAGGTGAAGAATAGAAATTTGCTTCCCACTTTTCCACTTGTTTCTTGCTCCTTGGCCAAAAGAAAGGCGTATCAATCAATAACCTGCATATAGATTGTTAGTTGTTTAACAAATGTAAAAAATAAGTACTAACAGATAAATTTATCTGTTAACGAGTTCCTTTTGTCTTCATAACTTGTGCTTGCTTTAATACATAAATTTATCTGTCAGTGGTTTGTGCCTTTGCATAACCTAAGAGATAAATTCATCTGTTTGTTTACAATAATAGATAAATTTATCTGTCAGTAACTTGTGACTTTGTATACCTTAACAAATAAATTTATCTATTTGCTTTCAACTGTACAGATAACTTTATCTGTGAACTTTTTACATGCTGTAAGCATACAGATAAATTTATATCTGTTAATTATATCTCTTCATCACCTAACAGAGAAATTTATATCTCTTCATAACCTAACAGATAAATATATCTATTAATTATATATGATTTTATACAAGCTAACAGATAAACATATCTATTTAGGAGTTCTTTTGTCTTCATAACAGATAAATTTATATGTCTTAATATATAAGCACAATTGATAAATAAACAATTAATAGATAAATTTATTTGTTAGAAGGTTTAAAAACTTACATTGTTGGAGCATTTTTCTTCTTTCATCATTTTGACACATTCATCTAGTGTTATTTCTCTATAATCTTCTTCAGATTCTCACACTTGGGCCCTGCAATTTCACATAACAGTATAATATAGTACTAAATTTATGTTTTACATATAGCTTAGTATAATTACTTTTTACATACACAAATCCTCATTCCTTTGCAAAAACAAGGCTCAACTTTTCTTTATCTGCTTCAGTTATTAACAAGGTGACAGAAAAACTCTTTGGAAAGTTGAGCCTTTTTGGTTTTCTTGCTGCTTTAACAATCTTCTTGGCAAGAACATATTCATCCACCTCGACTGGGACTGGATTGGGTTCTTGGACTTGGACCTATTCTACATTGGGTTGTTCGGTTTCGGCTGGATTTGTTTATTGGAATGGCTGTTGGGCTTGTACTTGTTTTTGGTCTCCATTTTTGTTTGTATTTATCTTCCTTTCCCTTCTCGGTTGATACTGGAATTCTTGTGTGGCTCTGTGAACATAAAGTTTAACAATTTGATCAAGCAATTTTTGATTTTCTGCTTGGAGCTCTTCTATTTTCGTTTTTACTTCAGCAAACTCCTTTTCGTCAACAAAATTTTTTGTTACTTGATGGGCAGAAAGTTTCTCAATTTGTTCAAGCAATTTTTTATTTTCTTCACTGAGCTATTCGATTGTTTCCTTCAACTTTTCATTCTCAAATATCTTTTCCTTCAAATCTTCTTCCATCTTCTTCATTATTTGAATTGAATCTTTATTTGTTTTCAAAATTTCCTTCAACATGTCAATTGTATGTGTTTTCTAGAATTTCAAATGTTTTTTCTTCATCCTCCCCTGTTTTTTGTCCTTCAAGCACTCTTACTTCAGCCATAAATTTACCATGTCCTTCAATCTCATCATCAGATTATTTTTCCTCCTCAGATATAATGAATACAAAGAGTTTATTTTTTTCCGTTGTTGGTTGGATACTTGAAGAGAGCACCTAGATTATGAATGCAGAATTAGCTGTGAGAACAAACAGATAGTTATCTGTTAATAATATATTGATACAAATAATTTATCTGTATTGTTTACACATCATGTACAAGCTATAAATACATTTATCTGTTTAATGAAGATGTTTTAGATGTGCTTTTATAAAAGATAAATAATTTATCTGTTACACACTTTTGCCTATTTAAAAGAACAGATAAATTTATCTGTTAGTATTTTTTTCTACTTCAAGGAACATATAAATTTATCTCTACATTATTTATGCTTATTGAAAGAAACAGATAAATTTATCTGTGTTGTTTACACATCATGCACAAGCTACAGATTTATTTATCTGTTTAATGAAAATACTTTATATGTGCTTTTTTAGAAGACATATAATTTATCTGTTAATCACTTTAGCCTATTTAAAATAGCAGATAAATTTATGTGTGCATTATTTAAAAGAATAGATAAATCTATATGTATAATCAATTGTGGTTATTTAAAGTTATTTTTACCTGGTTTGCAGCAAGATCGTTTAGTTCTGCATTATTTAAAGCAGAATTCAGCTTTTCCAATCTCCATTTTAGCATTCTTGGGAACTGATGTGTTGTTTTAGGCTATACAAGTTTTGTGTGCTCATATATCCAATACTAAGTAAAGATAAAGATGTATTAGTTTCGTATAAATAAAAGACATTCAATAATATAATAGCAAGAGGTTTGAAAGATGTACCAAGAGGGCAATAACACATCTAGTAACTGTCTCCGATTTGTCACATTTTTTATCAAGTGAGGAAATCAACCAGTCCTTTATTGCTGTAGACCAAGCATATTTTGTCATGTCTTTGACACTTTCGACGTATTGAATGAACACCCAACTCAATATTGGACCAGTTGTTGGGAAAAAAAAGTGTCACACCAAGGTACAGTGTAAGCAGTCTTGCAACATCTAAACGGTCGTTTTTCTTTTTGCCCTTTAGTGCTTCAGTTAACTGGTTCTTTAGCTCACTTGCTGTCATCCTCGCTTGGTTAGGGAACATTCTTTGGATAAAATTACTCTTGGGCTTTGTTGTATGTCTTGACAAATTCATTATCGTTTGTTCATATTTGATTCCAAAAATTAAACAGACATCTTTACCTGTAAAGCTCACTGTCTTTTGTCTCAATTTAAACTGATATTTTCCCCGGATATGTGTTCTTATGACTGAAACAACATTGTTATCAAACTTTTTAACATCTTGCTCATGCACCTTGTTGGTAACAATGCCTTCGATCAAAATTTATAAATGAGTTTTCTTCAATTCTTTTACTTGCTTGTCAGTAAAATTGCTATTCTTTATCAATCTCATAGCAGCAAGAATGTTTGAGCGGTAATGTGGAACATAGTTCTCTTTCAATCTTGGATTAGATTCTTCTTTTTTGGTGATACCTTTTGAATCTTTGCTTTTTTAGGATTTGCTTTTTCTGGAGTATTTTCAAGGACTCTCTTTCCTCGTTCTTTGGCCATTGCTGTAGTATATATTTATATGTTTAAATTGAAGAAAATAAACACTATTATATATTTTTCTAAATAAAATATGAAACAAATATATTTATCTGTTTGAAATAAATATATTTTAAATAATACAGATAAATTTATCTGTAACATTTAAATGAGTCAGATAAATTTATCTGTACACAGATAAATGTACTTTGAAATGCACAGATAAATATATGTTCATTCTTGTCACGTTGTTCAAAAAAGACAGATAAATTTATACGCTCATTTACATAATGCTTCACGTTGTTCCAATAAGACAGATAATGGTACAAGTAAATTTATCTGTTAAACTTTTACTGTCTGTTAACGATACAGATATTTTATCTGTGCACTTTAAATACGCTTTCAAATACCCAGATAAATTTATCTGTTCACGTACATAACTTCTCATTTTATTCAAACAAGACAAATACAATTATCTGTTTATTTACTTAACTTCTCACGTTGTTCCAACAAGACACATATATTTATCTATGACATGTTAACTTCTTCAAATCCTACATGTAAATTTATCTGTGGAACTTTTACATTCTATTAACAATATAAATAATTTTATCTGTGCACTTTAAATGTACTTTAAAATGCATAGATAAATTTATCTGTTCATTTATATAACTTCTCACAATTTTGAAACAAGACAAATATAATTATCTGTTCATTTACGTAAATTCTCACATAGTTCAAATAAGAGAGGTAAATTTATCTGTGCCAACTTAACGTTCTTCAAATCGTACAGGTAAATTTATCTGTAGACATGTTTGAATTCTTTAACAATACAGATAACTTTATCTGTGTCCAACAAGACAGATATATTTATCTGTGCAATATTAACGTTCTTCAAATCCTACAGCTAAATTTATCTGTTGACCTTTTATATTCTATTAACGATACATATAATTTTATCTGTGCACTTTAAATATACTTTCAAATATACAGATAAATTTATCTGTTCATTTACATAACTTCTCACAATTTTAAAATAAGACAGATACAATTATTTGTTCATTTACGTAAATTCTCACCTAATTCAAACAAAAAAGGTAAATTTAACTGTGCCATTTTAACGTTCTTCAAATCGTATAGGTAAATTTATCTGTGGACATGTTTGAATTTTTTAACGATACAGATAACTTTATCGGTGTCCAACAAGACAGATATATTTATCTGTGCAATATTAACGTTCTTTAAATCCTACAAATAAATTTATCTGTTGACCTTTTACATTCTACTAACGATACAGATAACTTTATCTGTGAACTTTAATTGTGGTTTCAAATAAACAGATAAACTTATCTGTTCATTTACATAACTTCTCACAATTTTGAAACAAGACAGAAACAATTATCTGTTCATTTAAGTAAATTCTCACATAGTTCAAACAGAAAGATAATTTATCTGTGCCATTTTAACGTTCTTCAAATCGTACAAGTAAATTTATCTGTGAACATATTTGAATTCTTTAACGATACAGATAACTTTATCTGTGTCCAACAAGACAGATATATTTATCTGTGCAATATTAACGTTCTTCAAATCTTACAGGTAAATTTATCTGTGGATCTTTTACATTCTACTAACGATACAGATAGCTTTATCTATCCACTTTAAATGTGGGTTTAAATAAATATATAAATTTATATGTTCATTTACATAATTTCTCATTTTTTTGAAACATGACAGATAAATTTATCTGTTCATTTACGTAACTTCTCAAGTTGTTCAAACAAGAAAGAAAAAATTTTCTGTGCTATTTTAACGTTCTTCAAATCGGGTTAATGAAATTTATCTGTGGACATGTTTGCATTCTTTAACGATACAGATAATTTTATCTATGCACTTTAAACGTTCTTTCAAATGAACAGATAAATTTATCCGTGCACTTTAAACGTTCTTTCAAATGAACAGATAAATTTATCTCTTCATTTACATAACTTCTTACGTTTTTAAAACAAGATAAATACATTTATCTTTTCATATATCGTAGAGGTAAATTTATCTGTGGATCTTTTACATTTTGTTAAAGATACAGATAACTTTGTCGATACTGAGTTGATATATCGATACTGAGGAACGAGTGGAAACGAGTCACTACTATCATCTTTTAGTGAAATACGAGTTGAGCAGTTCAGTTAATGAAAATTTATGATGAAATGAAGAACAAATCGCAGATAAATTCGTTCTCGTTGGAAAAGTGAACATATAACTGATAAAATCGTTCTCATTGAAAAAGTAAAAGAGATAAAATATGTAAACTGAAGAATGAGTACAAAACCTAACCTTAACGATGCGACTTGATTAAGTCGATTTCAGGTTTAAGTACGAATTCGAGCTTGAGACGAATGAGATTCTGCTTTTTGAAATTGCAAATGAGTTGAGTGGGATTTTTGCTTCTAATGTGAAATGAGAGATAGTAGTGAATAGTGCCGTTATGAATCGTATAGTGCAAGCTAACATGCAGAACGTGGTTAGTTGATGATGTATATATATAAGCTTCTGACTGAAAAGCCCATAAATTTATCTATCTTGTATAAAATAAGACGACAGATAAATTTATCTGTATGCATTACATATAAAGTTATTTATTTGTGTTAAATTTGTCTGTGTCGTAGGCGATTGGACCTCGCACGTGAAATATTTTGTTGGTGGACTTTGCGCGTTAAAACTTATTAGACCTTTCATTAAAAGCTCCATTTTAAAAATATACAACGCTACGTATTTCGAACATGACCAACGAAGAAGATGCTCGCAAGTACTCGAGTGCATGTCTTTTATTTTTTCTTTCCTTTTTGGTTTTTAGGGAATATATATGTACAAATATATCTTACCTTTTTAATGCTATTTTTTAGATTATCATAACGCCGTAATCAACATTAGTACAAGGGACAAACGAAACATTTCAAGAGTGCATATAAATCATATTAGGGAAGTACGAATAATTTATGCCTAAAGACAGTTTTAAATACACATTTTATTAATTAAAAAAGTCTAATTTTATAAAGCTTGTCAAATAAATAAAAATCTCATTGGTAATTTAAAAACTAGGGATAAGAAGATTCTGTTAAAAACAATTTAATTGAAGTGAGAAAAAGGTAAATTGGGTTAGAAAACGGTAAAAAGTGGGTAACAATTTACTGTCGCATAAACTAATATTGTGCAAGAGGCATTTCAGCTGACGCAAAAAACCTTCACAGCACAAAAATGTTTTCCTAATAATGAACACATCTTACTATTTATTGAAGATGGAAAAATTAAGAATAACCATCGAACCACCACAAGTGTTATATCGAAGGCATTAAAAATCCATTGGCCGAATATACCGATCGATCTGTCTATGGACCGATTGATCGGTCCAGACAACATCCCTGTAATTTTAGTTGAGGTCTAAGATACAGAGAGTGCAACATGACCGCTCGATATACACATCGATCAGTATATCGAGCGGTGGTGTAATTCCTAGTTCAGTGGCAGCCGATCGATCAGTTAAAAGGCAATTCCATTGCATTTGCATATACAACATGGCTTCGAAACAATAAATAATTATATTACGACGACATAACATACAATTCGATTCATGTGACAAATTGAAAACATAACATATACTATAACGATTCCACATTCATCCGTACAAATATCACAACTTTCCAAATAAAGCATGGCCACGTATACAATAGTCGAACCGATAAAACTAGTGCTTTCATTTGTTGGTCAACAACTGATGACCCTATCCAACATAATCACAAACCGTTTATGACAAACTTAGATCCTGCCTCGTGCATGGTTGCACTGTAGAGCTGCCGTAATGCGCTTATGTACGTCTGCCATTACAGGATCATCATTGTCTGGTTGGCCATCATCCTCTAAACTTCCATGCCCGTTTGGCATGTCATCAAACTCATCCTCGTCGTCCCCCTGAACGGTTGTAAACATTGTGCCATGCTCACTATTCCTTCGGATGAAGTTATGAATTGCCATTGATGCCCCAACGAGTTGGCATTGATATTTGAAGTCCACTTCCTATATATTATGCAAAAAGTCCCATCGTTCCTTCCACACACCAAATGCTTGCTTGATGCAGCTACGCAATGACAAGTGTGCTCTGTTGAACTGTTCGTGTCCATTTCTTGGTTCGCTCCCGCGCTGAAATACTTCAAGGTGATAACGACTCCCTCGGAAGGGTGCTAAATACCCAACACGATTAGGGTACCCCGCATCAACAAGATAATATTTTCCTATTTCATTGACAACACATAGAAGGCCGAATAAGTGCAAGGCAAAACATTAGTGAAGAAAAACACTGGAATGAATTATCATTAGTTTCGTTGGACCGAGATCAATACGTACGACTTCTGGAAAGTAACAAGAAAATGAATGTTTTCTTACCTGACTCAGGATGTGGGAAGTGCAGGCTCGGATTGTTTATGACCATGTTGAAGACCCGGGCATCGTGCATGCTGCCCTCGTACCCACATGACATGGAAGTGAAGCATAAGTCAAAGTCACAGACCGCAATAAAGTTTTGCGTGAGACAACCTTTGCGCGAGAAGAACAAATCTCCCATTGGACCAGGAACGTAAGTAGGCACGTGAGTCCCATCGATTGCGCCTATACAATCCTGCCATTTATAGGAAGACATGTATATATATGTTAAATGATATATATTACACATGAAACAATCTAACGACTTTGCTTGACAAGTAGGCAATACATGCTAGAAACTCATATGTAAGCATCCCACCCTATCCATTTGGCACATATACATGTGTTTATACCAACAACATGAATACGAATAAGAACTGCGGCATATAGCTCAGAATGTTTACCTTAAACGGGCGATACATTTGTCTCTGGGACAAGTACAAATGTTGCTCATGTTGGGACCGTGTCAGGCGAATCTGATCAAATTGGAAGCGTCGTAGTGCCTTCAATACTTTCTTCCACTGCCTACATATGGTCTCACCACTATGTTGGAATCACTGCTGTAGTTGTCGGTTGTCCTCACCACATAGCACCCATATACGTATGTGAACATAGGTTTGTGTAAGGAATATTTACGAAAACATAACAGCAACAATAATAACAAAGTACGTTACACGTAATTACATGAACTGGATTCATACGTACCGCAGTCATTCGGGCCCACCATTCATCGGGAACTGTGAACATGTTAGTGTCTTTGTCAGAGCCTAGGCCTGTGCAACCATTCTTGGGATTGCGAAGCATCTCCCATGCTTTCCACTCCTGCTTCAACTGCTCATACCGATTCTTGAACACCTTCGGCTCATGCAACATATGAATTATGTTGTAATACAATTCCGATATGTGCAGGTAGCTCTTGGCGCTCAATCCCATGTTTCTCGGCCTAGTGGACGCCTCTTGTTCTTGTGCAAGAAGTTCGAGAAAAATCTTTGTGTTATCATAATTCCAAGAACCCCGTGAGTACTCAACCCCAGGAGGTTTGAATGCTAGGCTTCTCGTAAACACCCTGGTCGGAGGATGTTGGACGACTCGCTTCGCAGTTTCAGTTAATTGTCCAGATTTCATTTGAATTTCTTGCTTTGAAGACCAATACATAGTCACATCGATACCGATGTAACTCATTAAAGCATTACAACATAATAGTAGGTATGATTGACATTCATATACGTAGACAAAAATTTTGAAGTTATGAATTTAGAAGCACAACTTGAACAACGGCAATACAAAGAAATTGTAAGCATAGAAGTAGCCTTAAGGGAACATTGCATAATACCGAAGTACAATAAAGAAAGACCCGTATTGTTCGAATATGTAGTATTAACATGAAAATGGAGTCAGAAGAACAAAAATAAACAGTTTCAGGACCCATATGTTGTTTTAAATTATAATTCATGTAAGTAACGTATAATAAGCGTCAATTTTTGGTAGTTACGTTACGCCTGAATTTGTTGTTTATGACCATTTTTAAGGTTTTAAGTTCTCATAGCTCCCTACAAGGGAGCATGATCGGAGTTAAAGATTCAAAAACAATGATCCCCTAAAATAACAATTCGATAATTTTACGAGGCGTTTGGTAAAAATTTGTAGAGTGTGGTTGGCGGTGGTGTTCGAACTCCTGCTGTTCATCGAACAACTTGTCACCTAAATACACAAATTTTAAAGCCCTTTAAGGGTTGTGTACCTGAATGAGTGGTGATAATCTCTCTTTGCCTATTGTGTTTCTATACATTTATTCTTCCACATTTTTGGTAATGAAACAAATTCAAAAAGAGCATTTAGGGGAACATTTACGACATGCTTGGTCAGAAAAAAGCATAGGACAACAATAATTCCAAAGCAAACAGAAGTTAACAAATCCGGGCATGTAGAAGTAAAAATTGAAGTAGATGGACAGAGAATTTGTACCATACAAGAGGATCACACTGTAACAGCACTGGTTGTCGTCTTCTTGAGGTCCGACGAGATGGAATTTGCGTTTACATGTAATAAAGTGAATCCAACCCAATCAGAAGGTCGATTGGGCATGTAGAGGTGCAAAATCGAAGTAGATCGAGAGTTATTTGCTTACTTGAATGAAGAACACGTAAGAGAAGTTCTTCCTCTCCTTCACCGAAACTTCATGTGGAATCTACTACTTGCGATCGGTCTGGTAAAGGCAAATGTGGTAGTTTGCGTGCCTTCAATTCTCTCTTAATGTTACCGTCAGGTGCTATTAATTGGATAAGTTCACATAGGGACGGTTTGGTCGTTTGCTTCGTTGACCCACGTTCTGTGGCTTGTCTTCACGCAACAAGAAAATAAGCTCACCCATGAGAGGTTTTTTGGCTTATTGTTTACTCAAACAAAAGTAACTTATTTTTGTGCTTATAAGCAAATAAGCAAGGTCACCCAAACGGATCTAATATCAATATTTCATCTTAGAATACTTGTTAAGTTAAATATCTATATGATAAATAAAGTTAATTGAATATCAATAATTACATAATTAAATCACTTGTTAAATTATTTTTTTCTTAAAATTGTATTAATTAATCATTTTTCTAGACAAATGTGGTTAAATTCCGTAGTTATCAATATCAAAAAGTATCAATTGTTGCGGCACATATGATCCTCTTTAACTTTTCTTGTTCCTCAACTTTTTTTGAAAAAAGCAGAGGAACAAGAAACAAAAAAAAACATATTCATAATGCTTTAAAATTATGATTTTTTCTTTTTTTGGGAGATTAACCCAATACCAGATTCTGATATCCCTGACTATGTTTAATGAGGAAACAGGAAACCAAACCAATCCCAGCTGCCTTTCTACTGTGATGGAAAAGTCAAAAAGCAGGTGTTGAAAATGAATTCAATTTCAATGGACTGAACTAGTCAAGTTAGACCGATTTTGGGCCCAACTCAATAATTTGAATTATTTATTTTACTATTTTTAATATTTAAAATATATATGTAAAAAATTAAATTGATCGAATACTACTAAAATATTTGAACAAATCACATTAAAGTTTTAAAAAATAAGCACCGCCCTTTTTAACTATACATGTTTAGAAATACTTGACGATATTAAATATTTTGCATAAATAATTTACCCATAAAAAATAATAAAATAAACAACTCTGTCATCAAAGTAGGCCCATTTTAGGCCCAAAATTGGCCAAATTGGACCAGTCCAACCAAAAATAAATTCATTGAAAATCTCAGTAATTCCCTATATTTGGGGGGAGGAGGAATTCTCAAGAAAATTGGAACTTCACTACAGCAGCACAAATTACTACAGCAGCTTTGCCTTATTTCTTGCAGTAAGTTCTTATTTTTCCAAAAGTTGATTAGTTCCAAGCCAAATACTATCACATACTCTCACAGTTATCTTCCACAATGATCATACAGCACTAAGCAACTAATCCAACCCTATATCCAAAACAATAACTTGACTGCAACCTGGCTTGCATGAGGGATTGAAAATTCAGCTTTCTAGTATGTTTTATATTCCCGATCTTTCTTTCTTTGCGACTATTTATCCTTTTCGGTTGCAACGTGGTCCATCAGGGGTAACGAAATAGATAAAAGTAGCTGAGATAGACCAAGAGGCTACTAATGATTGCGTTCATACCCTTGCTGCGATTCAACTGTGGAAGGCTTCTGGGAGAACTGAGGAGAGGTTTCAGCAGGGTTGATGGTCTCGCCATAGCCAGCAGGAGGCAGACACCGCTTTGAGAAGAATGAGGCTATAGTTTTTCTTCTCCCATCATCCTTATCTGCAAACATAAAGCAAAACAGATTTTAATCAGTGTTGGTCAACTAGTTCAGTCTTTCTTTCGACAGTTCAAATTTTTAATTACACATACTGGGTGAGGTTGATAAGCCAAGCTTGTCCAGAGTACTTTTCTTGACCTGCATGAAACAAGGCTAACTAAAATTAGCAAATAACAACCGGTTATTATAAACAACTCAATCCACAAAGAACACCCCAACTCAACATTTCGGTTTTAAATCAGACAGCTTAGAATAATAAGCATGAGAAATGATGGTTGGTCTAATTTACATCTCTTATGGTAAAATTAAATTGAGTAATAGTTCCAGGGAAAAAAATCCACTCTAAAGATATCAAGTCTTTCACTTTTTTTTTAGTTATAGTAAAACTTGTGAACTCCATCATTAGGTGCTTTTGTCCTGTATCAGAAGTAGGATGAGATTTAATTAATCAATGGTAAAAATGATAAGAAAATTTTCAAGTTCATAGCAGGTTATCCACCAACAGTAGTTGGACACCAAAGCTTCAATTTCTGCATACTAAACGAGCATGCTTGACCTATGCATCCCCTTGCCAACCACAAATCTGAGTGAGATAAGCAGCTCACCTACATTACTGAGCTGAGCTCAATCAATGATATAAAATTTTAGTCAAGCCTGGGCTGAGCTTGACCACTGTATGAGGCTGAACCAAGTTCAATCCCAACACACACACACACACACACACAGGGGGGGGGGAATAAAACGAAGATCAACTATTGATCTTGTGTTTTGTTTGCTTTTTTGAGATGGGTGGGCCGTTGTGATTTTTTTTCTTCCTTCCTAGCCCTTTTTTGTTTTTGTTGGATAGGATGTGTTTTTGATCCTCATTGTAAAATCTCTCTTTTTTGGTATAATATTAATTGATTACTTGCCAACAAAAAAAAAAAAAAACAAAGTTAAATCACATCAAAAATCAGCTAGTCCCTACACTGCCCTTGCTTACTCTTCCAAACCCTATTGATGGGGTAGCCGTTGATTGGCTTGAGAGCCGTTATCCTATTTGGAAGCCTCGGACTAAGCCCAATGGTCCGACGCGAGCCAATAAGCCCTTTTGGTTTAATAATTATCGTTGGTAGTAATCTAACTTATTTAAGTTATTTTCTGTCATTAGGATTCTAGTTATCTTTTAATTGAAGTGTGATTTTTATTTTCTAAAGTTAGAATTTCGATTCCTTTTAGAGTCGGGTTCTAAACCTATAAATAAGAGGCTCAAATGATGTATTAAGGATAGTTGAATTGATTCCAGATCGAGGGAAGCAAGAGGCTACCACCGGTGGCACCACCGGTGGCACGTCTGGTGATTGTCCACCACAACCTTTTGCAATCCAACGTATGACAGAGGATCCACGACTGCCCGAAGTAGATATGGGTGTCAAGTTAGAGGTTCCTAACTTTAATGGAGATCACGATTCAAAGGTATTCTTTGATTGGTTGCATGGCATAGAAAGTTTCTTTCGTTGGTATCACATAACCGAGGACAAAATGTTACTTTTTGCCGAAACAAAACTAAAAAATACAACTAGACTTTGATGGACAAAACATCAACATGAATATTATACACTATTCGTACCTGGGCTGATATGAAGGTCGCCATGACCTACTATTTTGTGCCTCTAAGTTACAATAAGCGAACTCATTTGCAATTTACTCAGTTGACACAGAGCAGCAAGTCAGTTAAAGAGTACACCGGATTGTTCTACAGTTTAGCAACGAGATATGAGTTCCCGTAGAATGAAGAAGTCATGATCTCTATATATCGCCAGGACTTGAATCCCCAAATCTCTTGTGGTTTAGCTGCTAACCAACTATACCTCATGGCAAATACAGTCTAAGTAGCCCTTTAGATGGAAGACGAAATCAAGAAGACGGCTTTAATGCGTGCACCAACTGAACACTCTACATGGAGTGAGTAGACTTCTATGGAGCCTATTCGTAACAAGTTCTCTGAGTGTCCTCCCCGTGCTGCTTCCACTTCCTCCCCGCCTACTTTTGGAGGTAATGTCGTGCTTAAATGCTTTAACTATCAAAGATTTGGACATCATACTAGAGAGTGCCTTTCTCATAAACTTAATAGGGCTGCTAAACATGTTGCTATACTAGAGACTAAAGACCTTGTGACGGAAAAAAGAGCTTCTGAATGAGAACTTCGATCATTAGATTGTTGAGTCCCTTGATCCTGTCGATTCCTCCTCTGATAAGAAAATACAAGCCGGTACTCTGAGTGTTATTCGTCCTCTCCTTACAACTCAAAAGGACAAAAAACAAACTAAAGATTTACAGCGTGGCCAGACTTTCACTACTAAGGTAAAGTGCAATGATCATGTTTGTTCTCTGGTGATTGACACTGGGAGTTGCACCAATACTGTATCTGAAGAAGCTGCGAAGAAATTGGGTTTAAAGGTAGAGTTCCATCCTGCACCTTATCATGTGGCCTGGATCATCAACACCAAACTCAAGGTTAACAAGCAGTGCCATTTGACATTTACTCTTGGAAAGCTCAAAGAGACAGTGTTGTGTGATGTGCTTCTTATTAAGTTTTGCCACATTCTCCTAGGTCGTACATGAATATGAGATCGTGATGTCGAGCGTGCTGGGTGTGCTAACACCTATTCATTCGTTGATGGAAAAACAAAATACACACTTACTTGTGCCACTGATTCATGTACTGTCAAATTGAGGAAGAACTCTCTGTTGATTCGTCGCATTTCTCCTTCAGCTGGCATCCTTGGTTGTCCTACTAACTTGACGACATCGAGTTCTTTTCAACAGAGGAGAAATGATGGGGTAGCCGTTGATTGGCTTGAGAATTGTTATCCTATTTGGAAGCCCTGGGCTAAGCCCAATGGCTCAACTCAAGCCAATAAGCCCTTTTGGTCTAATAATTGTCATTGATAGTTATCTAATTTATTTAAATTATGTATTGTCATTAGAATTCTAGTTATCATTTAATTAAGGTGTGATTTTTATTTCCTAAGGTTAGGATTTTGATTCCTTTTAAAGTCAGATTCTAAGCCTATAAATAAGAGGCTCAAATGATGTATTAAGGAGAGTTGAATTAATAACAGAGTTAAATTTTAAGGCGAAAGCCTTGAGTTAGGGTTTCAATTCTTGTGCGCTACCTATCCACCATTCTCATACCCTCTGCGTGCTGCATCACCTATTCTCCATTTAGCATCTCATTATACAATGTAAAGCGGGAAGTGTACGATTACATGAGAAAAGGGCTTCAAAGATAGTTCAAGAAAAAAAAAGTCAATGTATATCTTCTGATTCAAATGCAGCCTCCACAAATTTGACAGATCCCCCAGCCACATGCATGTGTGAAACTTAACCTCTTACAAGGAGTGATATGCAAATCGGTTCACTAACCTGCCAACGGTTATCGATAAAGTCGGATATCTCACGCACTTTATTTCTAAGTAGGTACTTTGGGATGGAGGGAAATTTCTGTTGCAAAGCTTCCACAACCTTGTTAATGCCCTGTGAGCACGTTTGAATGGCAGATACCTGGAAGGATAGTTCAGAGTTGTTTGAGCTACAAAGTAGAGTGTGCTCATAATTAAAATTGTCAAAGATAAGAACAACATTTTTACATGTATACCTAATTAAAATATATTAAGTTGCTAACATAACCAAAAAGTTTTTGAAGCATTATTTTCCATTTGCATCAGGTTGGCATCCCTTGAGAAACATAGGGAAAATTTTCTTTTATCTACTACGGAGAAAAGAAATATTGTACTTACAATCTGAGGTAAATCTGAGTCCATTATAGCTGCCGTAGTTGCCACTGGAGTGGTGCAGTCGGTGTTATTTGATGTGCAAGTGCCCTGATCCTCTTCTCTGTGGTTATTATAAATTGCTATCTCTATAGATGGGCCACCAGGGAACACAAGCATACTTAGTGCTTGCAGACACATCTGTTCAAGCTTTTGAGTATCAGAAAGTTCTTCAGTAATTAACAACAAAGCCTTTTCATGCATTAGATTTGATATAATCAAGGGCTGGTTCTTCCGAAGAGCACGTTCAGTTAAGTTGTATAAACACTTCTGCTGTCGAAGCAGTACACATATCTCCTCACTCTCCAACTCCTGCTTACAAGCAGGTAAACTCGTGGTCTCGTCAACTAAGCATTCAGATTCTTTTCTATCAACTTGTACTCCCTGCATGAAGAATTTAAATAGTGTCATTGTCTGGCAAATTAACTTTCAGGCTTTTAGTCCTCTATGATAAATGAGCACACAGTTGGCACTATGACCTTACATTTGATGTCAAAAGAAGGTGCAAACCAACACCTATGTTGCATGGACACATCCCATACCCTTATCGAAGTGTTGAGTATCCGACATGAATACTTTATACATTCAATTCGAAAGCATGTTTACTAATTCGAGTTAACCATAAAACTAAGCATGAACTCTTATATTATGCATAAAATGCTCAATGAAACCTTATAAAAACTATTTACCCTAACAAATAAAAGAAATATATTAAGAAATATAAATGTTTTGACGCGTCCCAATATCCTTGATACAAGACTCAGATGAATACAACACTACACATACCTGCACACAGCCAACACGATGCTCCAAAATAGGTCAGAATATGAATTTTATTACTTATTAGGTAGCTACAGTGGGTCTTTCTGAACAGTTTTGAGTTGAGTCAAGAACTGTAATTTCATCTTTGCAAGACAAATTATTACAGCAAGTCAACAAGCTTAGTTTCACCGAGTTTAATGTCATAGCTGCAGTGACAGCCTTTATGAACAGTTTGGGTTGTATGAAGATCTAGTTTTTATCTATACAAGATTAATCATCATAGGAGTCAGCAAGCTATCAATTTATCACCCAAACAAAGGAAGACAAGTTAATATCACAAATGGAAAACTTTTTCATAAAAAGTAAACCACGCATAAACGAGGGATTTTCTTTCAAAAAAAAAAACCTTAACTTTGTACAGAAAAAAGGAACAAACACATTAATAGAATTGTTGAAATTTACCAAACTAAAATCCAATGGAAACGTGGACACCATCCTTGTGCCCTGGCATCAAATAGGATGCAACTTAATGTTGCTCTTTAAAAATGCTTAACCAGTAGGAATTTTTAGATCGACATGAACTCAAATTGTTAAATATAGCGGACTCTACAAAAATTAAATCAGTAATATAAAATGTGGATTCAACATAGTGAGTACCTCGTTTTCTGAGAGATATCCATCAGGTACGAAGAAGCCATCTTCGCTTTCATCATCAGCATCATCAGCTTTTGAATATCCTTCCTCTAAATTTTCCTCTTCATCATCTTTATCACAATCTGATAAACTTTCACCAGGTTCCTCCTGAAACAAGGAAATGTTAAATCAAATATATCCTTTCAAATACTGTAAATGATTAACAACTCAGATGTACCTCTTCCCATTCTTCGTCACTGTCAATATCATAATCCAAGTCTGGATCCTTCCTAAAAGGGTGTCGTGGTCCAATAACCTGACTGAAAAGATAAAAAGCAAGTGCAACCATGCAACCAACGTCATATACCAAACAACCCAATGTAGTCAACATATATGTACATTTCACAAAGTAATTTGTAGATTAGAGTGTTGGGCCAAGGTGACTACTAACCTGATTCCATTCTCAACAATAACAATGGGAAATGCTGTAACCAAAGTGCTTGAAACCATAATAATCAGCTGTCATCATGCATTATTTTTTGATAATCATGTTAAATAGCTTGATATACATTATTAGGCTCATTTCCTAAAAGCTTAACATTTTGAAACAATTGTTGACTTAACATGATATCAGAGTTTTGGTTCCAGGAGATCCTGAGTTCAAGTCTTGCATGTTTCCCTATTATGTTTATTATTCAATACTATGTTCTATCTTCGTTAGTGCATATATTTAGTTCAATTTGTTTGCCCATCCACATGCAAGACAAGGTTGCACATGAAGAGAAGTGTTGAATAATTTAATATACATTATTGGGCCAATTTGCTAATAGCTTAACCTTTTGAGACAATTAGTAACTTAACAAACCAAATGTTCTTATATCTTCTATTGTATAAGAAATCCAATGCATACATTATTAGTTGGTCTTAGTTGGTCCTAAAATGGAAAGCCTCTCAAAAAATACTTTCATCACCGTTTAAGCCAAGAGAGAAGTCTCTAAAATAGATACGATCTGGGTTCTCACTTACGTCGGCCTTCCCAGGGACTCAATGTGATATCCTGGTATCCCACATCGGAAAGGGAAAGGGAGTTCCTAGGTTATAAAAGAAAAATCTTAGACCCTTACATTCAATGAGGCCTTTTCCCAGGTGGTAGAGACACTAGCAGAACTCCGCAGTTAAGCGTACTTACGCTGAAACAATGCAAGGATGGATGACCCCCCTGGGAAGAACAAAATCGTGAGGACTTTACCCAAAGCGGACAATATCGTTACCATGTGAAGGGTCGGGGTGTTACACATGGTATCAGAGCCGACTCTCCTCACCTCCGAGTGTGGGCCTCTGTCGTCTCGCGTGACATATGGGCAGGCTACTGAGTGGGTGGGTCAATAAGGACTGGCAGGCTACCGAAGCCGGCAGGCTACTGCACGGGGACGTGCAGCCCTAAGGGGGTGGATTGTGATATCCTGGTATCCCACATCGAAAAAGGAGAGAGAGTTCCTAGGTTATAAAAGAAAATTCTTAGACCCTTACATTCAATGAGGCATTTTCCTAGGTGGTAGAAATCTTAGCAGAACTCCACAGTTAAGCGTGTTTACGCTGGAGCAATGCAAGAATGGGTGACCCCCCTGGGAAGAACAAAATCGTGAGGGTTTTGCCCAAAACGGACAATATCGTTACCATGTGAAGGGTCGAGGTATTACACTCAATTACGCTACTCGCCCTATTAACCTCGCCAAAAACCATAACTTTCGTACATAATAGAGGAACATCATAGATTTTCTTATTTTTAGATAGTGAATGGGGTTCTTATCTTTTCTCCAATTCATCAGTATTTGTCAGTGTTCTCCAATCATATTGTGGTCCAATTTCAGCTTTTGCAAAATTTCATTAATTCACAAACAGTATCCAAAAGAAAGAAAACAATCTCAAGCAAATGGCAATGATTGTGCACTTGCAATACATAAAGGATGTATGTCCTCTGACATAGTAACAAAATATGAACTCAAGATACATCAATTTACCTTTTCTTAGGCCATATACCATAAAATGCAGGTCTATGGCTCTTATCAAACTGCAATAACTGCTTGCTTCGGTAGTGCCTCTGACTGCTGGAAACAAAATTATCTGCATTCATATCACATGATCTGCCATCGACTTTTATTTCACCTGATGCAGCATCATCACCCCATCCATCAACAAGTTTGTCTATGCCCAACTCCTCATCCTGGGCCAGCCCTCTATTTGTACTTAGCTTGAGTTCCTTGATTGCTTCTCTCTTAGGCTTCCTGCGTATGCCCCAATGCTGTTTCCTGTTTGAACGAATTGCATGACCCATGCGATGCCAAGAAATCAAGTGCGACCTGCAAAATGTACTCTATGTTCATTGATTTCTGGAACCCAAGTTTGACAAATTCAACAACAAAGAAAAAGGGAGAGAAAAATAAATAAAATGTACTTGTGAATATCGGCCACATTAATGCCATCTTTTAGCAAAAGAACCTGGTCCATTGCAAGAGTATCTGATTCAGGAATATTCTCAATCCTGTTAGAGGATGAATCAGAAATTGTTGCTTTGGTTGAGGACTGGTCATTCTGGCAAATTGAACTATTCTTGCTTCTTTTTAGAAAACGCTCCATGAGTGATGCTTGCTTTTTTAAGGAAATTTGCCTTTTCAGTTTAGCTTCTTCCTTCTCCTTGCGTCGGTGATCTTTTTCTGCTTCCTCTTGTTGCCTTCTTAGCTGTTTCCTAAATTCCAATTCTTCTTTCTCACGGCGCCTTTCCTCTTTCTCTGCCTCCTCTTGCAACCGCTTTAGCTCCTTTTCCTGCAATACCACAAGAAGTTCAGAAAAGCAAATATAACCAAAAAATGTATAATGGTTTTGAATGGTTAACCCAGCTGTCTACTGAAGTCTAGCTCAGAGGCAGGATAATTGACAGTATATGTGAAACATGCCATTTAATGTTTTCCCAAATTCTCAAGCTTCATGAAACAGAACATCTCATTTATTTCCTTTCCAGAACAAAATTGTTCTTGTTGCCATAATACTTTTTCATAGCCTAAAAACTTGTTCACTTTGTTTACCATAAATATACAATCAGCATTTATCCCACACATGGTACAAGTCTCCATAAAAGATAATTGCAGCAATTACTAAGCAAAAAATACAAGGTTGAAAAACTGGGACTCACACTTTGCCACTTCGCTTTTTTAAGTTCCCAATCCAACCTCTTTCTCTCCTTCAGAGCTTCTCGATTATTTCTGTCCAGTTTCTTGATTAACTGTTTCTCTTGTCCTTTTGCTTCATTGTCAGCCCTTGTAAAATAAATAACCACAATTAAAGGACATATAACAAGTAACCAACAATCACCACATGACTCTCAAAATACATACATGTTGGCATCATTTTTCTGCTCAATACTTTGCACTAACAAGCGGATATCTGCTTCACTTAAAACTTTAAGCAGCCTTTCTGATGCTTTGGTAAGATTGTGGTTCTCTGACTTCTGTAGCGCAGTTATCATTTCTGAAATGAATAAAAAAATTAACAACCAACTGTATCACCTATTATAAAAAACTATGCATAACAAAAAAAGTTCTTGTTCAACCAGCCGATGCATGTTTAGTACCAAATCAGAACAGGGATCATCAAATAATATTTAATACCGAGCTTTATCAGATGAAAGAAAACTTGACATACCAGCAACGCACTGAATATTATATCATATATTATAAGGCAACAAAATTAGACCCCTCTAGCACTGAATATTAAAAGTGATATACAAGCAACGGACTGAACATTAACGGTATAATAGATTTAAGGCAACAAATTAGAAACCCTCAAGCACTGGCATACCAAACCAAATGACGGTTCATGTCACAACAAAGTTGATATCAATGATGGTTCTTATTAGTAACAAATACTTAATTAAGGGAAGCCACATAGTTCATGTGAGCTAAAGCAAACCTCGGTATTTAGCACAAGGGATTGAATTTCCCCTCCCACTAACTGAGATTAAATACCTTTCCCATTTTGCAAAAATAAATTCACTCTCTCAAATTTCTGTTACATACCATAAAGGTATAGCTTTGGAAATTAACTTGATAGAAACCTGAAAAGGTAAAAGTGGAAAATTCAAACTAAGGAAACAAAACAAGAAACAAACAATTGTCAGCCCAAATGTCAGTGAGGAACCATAGAGCATAGTTGTAGCGGAAGGCATTTCCTGACCTCCATCATCCCTCCCGGCCAAATGTCAGTGAGAAACCATAGAGCATGCTTGTGGCTTTTCAGACCTCCAGGCTCCATCATCCCTCACACTTTACATGACATAAATGTCAAGCCTTATCATCTAGGTTTGCCTTCCATTTACGAAGCTTTAAGTGAAATCAACCCGGCAGTTTTATCTTATATATTCCCTCTGGTTTTGAAGTATTTCAAAATGTTACATATCCAATCAAGCTCAACAAATCCATATTTTTGCTGAAATCTTATGGAAATTAATTTCAGTCCCTTCTTCAGAAATTTTGTGATTGGATCCGACTGGCAAGCACAAGAGAGAGAGCTTTGGTTGCTGTAATGCTTCACTACTGTGGGTTGATGGGGAGAGGAAGATAAGAAAGATACTGCAAGGGGAACAAGGGCCCAAAGGTGAATGAAAAGACTACCCTTCTTATTATTACTCAAGACAAATATCCTTCCGGCTTCCGACCAAAACACATTGAAATTAAAATGTGAGGTAATTTAGTCCTGCAAGTGCAAGAGTTTCCAACAACAGCAATCCATTGGCAGCAAAACTGGCAACCCCCTTAAATACGCTGAAGAGATGTACTAGATAGTCACAGTATGTTAGTCCCAGCAAAACATTCCCAATACAAGCACAAGGTTTTCCATGAATACAACTACAACATAAATTTACAGTGCTTTTACAGCTAAACCTGCAATATACTTAAACTAAAATGCATAATAACAAAATATTCAGAGAATAAATGCATACTTACCAGAAACAGCAGTAATCCTCTCGTGGATCTTTTTCCTACAAATCCGCCGAGTTTTCACTGATCCACGCATAGGTTTTGGCATCAACTTTAAGTCTCTTGTCTGCATTGTCAAGAAAACTCAGAAATCAAAAAATTAAACCCACCAATACTCACTGAAGAAAAACATAAACATAAATACACACCCAATGGTAAAAAGGGAAATATTAAATTGGTGAGCAATTACAAGTAAACAAATGCAAATAGCATCCTAAACTGAAAAAGGAATTATATAATTCACACAGAATATCATGAACCAACTCCTAAATAATATTGGTCCATTGAGAAACAACAAAATTCAAATGCACCCATAAAAAGAAAAGGTTGAAAGTTAAAACTAATAAATACCAAAGATACCTTATGATCAGAGTTATTTAAAAATTCTCAAAGATTGTATATAGTTAAGAAAATGGGCAAATGAAAAAGAATAATGAGAATTATAAATGAAGGAGGCTTAATCTTGAATAGAGATACATTGAAACTCGAAATCATTCAATCAATGATAAGATAAGTTTGAGGACACAATGACAGACAAAAGATGTTATGGCATTTAAGTGGTAAGAAATGACAAACAAATTATGAGTATACCCAATAAACATGGTAAATTGAGAAGAAATAAGGACTGAGCACACCGAATAATCATGCAATGTGGGATATAATAGACTTCATATACCCCGCAAAAATTGTAATCACAAAATGATAAATAGCAAAGATGCCCAATAGATGCATCAAAAAGTTTGAGGACGGAAAAGTATAACACACCCTACATTAACATGAAGATGGGAAATTAAGTTTGCATGTTCCCAATAAACGGGATAAAATAAGAATAAACAAGGAGTAAGCATACCCAATAAACATGCAAAAAGGGAATAACAAAGACTAAAATACACAACAGACATTGAAATTGAGAAACAACTGAAAGGAAATATGCCAAATAATAGCTTGAAATAGTTGGAGAATGAACAGATTCAGTGTACCCAGTATAGAAAATTCAACCTTGAAATACAATCTTGGAATTAAGAGAGAAAAGGCTTGTTTGATTCTCGGATTGGATTAGGCCAATTATTGTTGCATTCCGAATTAAAACTCAGAATTGGATTAAGCCAAACTACTTTTGCATTTAGTTCCCATACATGAAATTATTTAATATCACATAAAATGTAAGATTAGATAGCAAAGTGATGTGAGATTATCTAATCTCATCCATTATCAAATAAAAATCAAACGAGCAGATGTAATAACCTCCCAACACCATAGGCACGACTCCGTCTCGTCTTCTAACACATCGGCATCCGCATTGAGAATTCCATACAAAGATCTACGCCCAATGAAAAGCACTGAGCTCTTCACAGAAGCAAGAGTGATAGGACTCCCAGAGCCAGAGCCGCCCTCTCTCATCTTCATCTTCTCGTAAATCTCACCAACCAATTTCGAAAGCGAAAGAGGGCTCTCCTCGATCAAGCACGCAATCGCCGAATTGGTCGAGCCACAATCGCTCTTGCCCAAATCGATTTTCTCGTCAAAAACCTCTTTGTAGAACTTGAACAAATCTTTGAGCTCTTCACGTAAAGCGGTAATTCGAGCATCCCTCTCTTCTGTGGTCAATGACTCGACCAGCGAAGCCCTCTTCCTCTTCAGAGACTTCTTTGCACTGTTGTTGTGATCTGGAATGTTCGTTTCAGGCTTCTTGATCTTCGACTCATCGGCCTCGATGACGATTGGTTCCGCCATTGAACCCGAAATCTCCATGCGCACTCTCAAAAAACACCCCAGTGGATTAAACAAAAACGAACACAGAAATGCTGTTCTGATTCAAATCGTGGGTTTTCAAAATTTCCCCGAGAAAGTCAACCGATAACAAAGAAAAAACGCACGGAAGTTAATGAGATTTTCCGGGAAAATAAAATCAACCGTTAACTCTTCCCAACAAAACCAAAAACCAAAACCCAAAACAGAGTTTGGTTGGGTTTCTACGATTTTCTTCTGGGGAAAGGAATTGAAGGAAATGAGACAGACCAAGAAGAAGATTGAAAATCCACCAAAAGACACTTTTTTTTTATCTGTTCTTCTTAATTTCGATTTCAGGGGTTTTGAATTACAATTTGGGTTTCTTGTAAAAGGGTTCAAATAAAGAAGGGATTTCCAGCCACGATTTGGCTCCGCCGAATCCACTTCGAATTCCAAATTGTGTTTCGCGCCAATTTATTCATTTTCTGCTGCTCCGGCGCTCCGGCGAGGTCGGCGGCATGACCCGGCCCGTGCGCGCCTCAGATGGTCCTGCCCGACCCGAGACCGTTGCCTTGGGCTGAGGCTGGGTAGCCAAGGCTCAACCCGAGGTTGAGCCCTGTTTGGATCACTAAAAAAACTGGTTTCTTCCCACCAAAAAAAGTAAACAGTTTTTGAACTATAGTATTTTCCATCTCTGAAAAACTCATTAAACTTTTTCATTTTTTTTCAAGAAAAGAAAAATTATTCACATTCTAAACGCACTAGTTTTTTTGAATATATAATATTTTTAATTTAAAAATAATAAAAACATATTAAATATTTTAATAAAAAAGAAAAAGAAAAAAAATCATCCTAAACAAATTATTTCAAATACTCTTTAAACTCTTTTTCGTCTTTTTTTTTTCCTAACAAAACTAAACTTCTTAAAATTCAATATTTTCAAACATTCCAAAGAGGGGCTAAGTTGGGCTATTGGATTCGCGCCAATTATTGTACGTTGTTTATTTTTATTTTAAGTGATTTTTAAAAAGAAAATCAGTTAGGTTTTTTATTCATATTATTTAGACGAATTAAAAAATAAAAAAAATCAAAAGATTAAAAAAATTTAAAAAAACAAAATAAGTCAAAATAAAATAATAAGTTAGATTTTTTGCTTGTTTTTATTTTCTGTAAACTCTTTTCATCTTTTGGTTTTTATTTTTTCAATTATTCTAACTAACACAAATCAAAAGAGAAGAAATTTTGCCAAAAGATGCAAAAGGCCCAAGAAAAAAAAAAGTAAACCAAATGACATTTTAATCCCAAAACTAGACTCATTATATAGATTGTTTAAGCTATCCTTTTTCTTGTCTTTTAATTGGAACTCAAACATCCCCCATTATTTTTATTGATTTATATTTGAATGGTAAAACTTATTGACCTCGTTTGGGTGACGTTACTTATTTATTTATTACTTATAAGTTAAAAAATAAGTCACGTCATTTGGATAACCAAATAAGTCAAAAATAAAAAAATAATTAAATAAGCAAATAAGCTCATTTGGATAGTTAAATAAGCAAATAAGCTGATTTATAAGCCAAATAAGCTAGCTTATAAACAAATAAGCTCATTTGGCTAGCTGACTTATAAGCAAATAAGCAAATAAGTAAATAAACCACAAACCACTCAAATGATGTAGCTTAAATGGAATTTTACTTATCTGTTAATAAACAAATAAGCAAACTACCCAAACGGGGCAGTTATATATTGGGTAGTAGAGTTTATCGTTTAAATTAGGGGTGCACAAGAAACTGAGAAATTCGAAAATCGAACCAATCCGATCTCTATGGGCTGGGTTTGTTCGATTTTTACAAGTAATTAGTTTGGTATGTTCCAAAAAAAGCAAACCGATAATATTGGTTCAGTTCCTGGGTTAGTCTAAGAATAATCCGAACTAACCTGAAAATC
>JAOTRH010468712.1:0-27271 GCA_034768845.1 Heliamphora exappendiculata | reverse complement strand
TATATTCACACGATATGCTTCCCATTTCAACTCCACTAATTCGGCGGCAACAGCCTTGGATTGAGTCGAATTTCACAACTTCTCCCTTTGCATCTGCAACTTGCAAGTAGCAACTTAACTTTCGAATAAGCTTTCTTCATTTTCTCTCATTTTCTTTGCAACCAAACAAAACATAGCACACTATAAAAACCCAATTTTCAAATCTCAAGGTGAATATGATTATTATTCATGATTTTTTTCTTGCTGACCCATTACCAGCCTGAAAATTATCTTATCTCCTTTTAAATCTAAAGGTAGAGAGAGAAACAGACAGAGAATGTCAATATTGGCACCAAATTCTCACATTCTATACAGAGAAATCCAACAAAGGGATCAACAACAACATCATCTGTCGCCTTGGCATGGCGGGAATTGTTTGGTTGGTTTAAAATCTTATGGATTGGGTTTTTTCGATCAAAGAAAAGAAGATTCGAAGAAGGTTGAAAAGACAAGTTTCAGATTAGGTGCCTTCTAGCCAGATTTGTCGTCGAGGCACACCGCGGTGGAAATGGAACCCATTGTTGATTGTGATCAGCTGGATCAGATTCTACTCCAAGCTCAACAACTCTCCCAAATCATTATCATTGATTGGTCTCTCTCTCTCTCTCTCGCACTTTCTGGCATTTTTCCACAGTTTCTCGCTGTTACAAGTTAGTCTCATCGTTCCACACTCCTTTACACCTACATAGCTTTGTCCCCTTTCCTTTCAATTGGAACAAATGAAGAAGATGAATGCAGTGTAGTTCCTAGTTGAAGCTTCGTCTGAATTTTTTCAACATTCGGCGATGAGGTTTTCGAACGCAGTGTAGTTCCCAGTCGATTTGTGTTTCAATTTGGGAGATTAGGGTTTTGACTTGGGAGGAGAGTTTGTAAAGAGGAAGAAGATGAAGATGGAGAATGGAATTAGAAATTAGAAATTATAAATTAAAAATTAGAGTTTGGGGATGATTGAACTGTAATTTGATGGATGAGGGCACAGAGAGAGAGAGAGATTGTAAATCGAGAGGAAGTGTAATGGGAAATTAATTATATATACAAGGGTAAAATAGGAAAAAAATATTAAATATTTAATAATAAAATTAGTTTCCGTTCAGTCAACTAACGGAAAGGTAAAGGTGATACACAAAAGTAAAGCAGAAGGGAGTTTAGTGTCATTTCAGAAATCTCAAGAGAGGTCCCTGAAATAAGCTTAAATCTCAGAAGAGGTAGGTGTAATTTACTCAATAAGAAAATAACTACTCTAACAGGAGCTAATCCTAATTTTGGGTGCTCTCTTATTCAATGTTACAATAATTCTCTCTCTCAAGCTCTCTATTCTATTTCTCTGTCTCTGCATTAACCTTGACAGTTCTTTCTCAACATCTAACTTACAAATAATCCTAGGGATCTCACATGAAGTTTGAAGCCAAGATATTTATTAGCCACCAACAAATCTAGGATATGCTCCCACCCACAAAGGAGTTTTACGACTCTGAAATCACTTGATCAAAAACACTCGAGTTTAGAAGCCAAAGCTTTATCTAAGAGATTATAGGCTGAGCCCATGAAACTAATGGATCTAAAATCCCCAATGTCCTTTGCCCTACCCATCTCAGGAATTAAGGTAACAAAAGAAGCATTAAGGCTCCTCTTAGAAAACCTATGGGTACAGAAGATTTGGAACTATCATAACCTCCACCTTGATAACATCCTAACAATGCTGATAAAAAGTTAAAAGTAAAATCACCAAGCCTGGGAACCTTATCCCCACTCAAACTCACTTAGGCCCTGACAACCTCCTCCTCTGTCAAAGATTGTTCCAGGAACTCACCCTCATTGCCATCAATAGATTCAAGTTGTAGATCATCAAGGCAAGGCCTTCAACCACCCTCCTCCTGATAAAGACACCAATAAAACCGAGTAACCCCTTTATAATATTGAACTCTTCAAACAAGAGCACCCCGTCCACACACTCCTTCCCAATCAAATCTGCCCACCTGTAAGCATTAGGCACTCTAGGAAAGAAATGAATCATTGAATCTCCTCCAACATTGCCATCCTGGTACCCTTCAAAGCCTCCCTACGGCTCCGCTCCTGATCAAGCAAAAACCCTCCCTCTTCCTTCGCATCAATTTCAAAAATATCCAGCAAGACCTTGACTTTCTAAACATCAAGTCTACCAACTCCTCAGAGTTCCACCTCTTTAGCTTAGCCTTCAGCAATTTCAATTTCCTAGCAAGAGCGAAAGGCAGGTCCCCCCTAACTGTGAAGCTACTCCATCAAGCTAGAAACCATCAACCTGTAACCACATATTTTGAAATCTGAAAGGAGACTCCTCCTATCGAATCCCTCCACTATCCAGCCTAACCAGAGCATGACCTAAAAAAGGTCTAGGCAAAAAAAGCTGAACTAGTAAAGAGAACTGCTCCTCCAAATCTGTCGAGATTAGAAAGTGATCAATTCGGGACATGGAAGGAAGGCACTAATTGATACACCAAGTAAAGCAGCCCCCCTTACAGAGCCGGATCCACCAACTCCATCTTGTCAATAATGCATGTTAGTTCTTTGTTAATAAACTTCAATTCTTGAACTTTGATGTTTTAGAAATAACATACCAGTGTTTTCAACACAAGTTTCTGAGTCTTACAAACTTTCTTCTAAATATCAGAGGCTTGTATAATGTTATTTATATTATTAGGTACCTAGCAAGAGGATCTTTACGAAGAAGAATCCAAGTCGTCAACTTGTCGCCTAGGGTTTGCGGCCACAGAGCACGAAGAAGAACAGTCCCGCGACAAGGAACAGTCGCACAGCCGCACAATTGCACGAAGAACAGGCGCCGACTTCTTGTTTTTTTTTACAAATCGAAGAATCAAACAGCCTTAGAACACCAAATCAACCCCAATTAGGATCCCTACCAGTATTTTTGGCACCTAGAGAAGGAATTTGGACCATCAAACACCAGCAACAACCGCGCAATACTCAGATTAGAGACCTAAGGTTTCTGACGGGACAAAACTTCGACGAGATGATTCGGGGGCTCGAAGAACACATCAAATATCATCAAGAAATTCTGTAAAAAATCTCCATAATAACCAGAAGCGTGAGACGAAGCCTTCAATGTATTCACCGGCCATCGGCGTCCATACAATCGGCGGTGTCACGCTGATGTCATCGTACGGAAGATGACATCAGCACGCCGTTGCTATCTCTTGATACGTTTCAAAATGATACGGTAGTTCTAAGGTTGGGTCGTTGCTCTGATACCAAGTTAAAGTGTACAAAAATTAACTTTAGGGCTTTTAGAGAAAAAAACAGAAAAGACAATGAGAAGAAATTAGGATATTAGGAACCTAATCAGTCCCCTCTCCCAGTCACCTATTTATGTAAAATGAATATACAGTACAATGACCAACATACCTTTAATACAGAAAATAAAGACTAACAATAACAATAGATTGATGAGGTGCCAAGGATTGGCCTCATAAGCAATAAAAAAAACCAGCACAATTATACCAAAAAGATCTAATAAAAAATTTTACAACATAAGACCGGTAATGAATGTCATGGAAAATTATAAAATCGACCACTGAACAATCTTTTTATCTCCCTCTCCAAACCAAACTCTGGCCTTCACATGATTGACTCTTAGTAAAACAAGCCTTAAAGAGAAGCTTGTGATTAGCTGATTAGCTGATTATCATAACAATTCAAAATTTAACAAATAATACACCAGCTTCAATCAAGAAAATAGGTACAGATGTCATAGTTGATGATCAAATGTTAACATGTAATTCTAAGGCCATAATAGAAGATTTGAAAATTTAACAATTTGATAGACAAGAAAAAAAAAATAATGCAGGTTAAAACACTGACATTCAAATTCCTCGTTGACATATGGGGGGGAGGAGGAACTTAAAAGAGAGAAAATAACAAATGAGAGAGTATGAAGTGCTCAGTGTTCACATTGACATAAGCACTGATAAATTGAAACTAACCTGCTTGGCATGTTCAAATAAGTTGAGTGCAAAAGAGGAGATTCCCAATCTTATCTTTTTACTCGAGTGGAACAGTGTATTTTGATTGTGGCTATGATGATACTCACAGAACCGCAACACTCGTGTGGGGCCATCTGCATATACTTCATATCCCACACTTACCATTTGCATGCCAATTGACTCATCAAAACTGTTTTTTTTGGTGTCTCCTGACTTTTTATCAAGAGGCAAATGAAAACCCAACCCTCTGCGTTGGCTGACTTTATAAAATGGTTTCCAAGCTCGTACTTTATCCAAGTTAATTTCACGTAACAGATTCATACCTACAAGAGGTGAGCTACATTGTCATAAAATAGAGTAGAAAATATTTTACTGAACCATTAGCTGACTATATTTGCATTAAAGTGCAACAAAAACTCCATAACATTATGCAAATTTATCAAATGCAAAAGGAGGCATTATATTCAGAAAAGCAAACTAAGATAATCCTACAAGTTAGAATACCGAAAGAGAAGAAAAGAAGAGGAAAAAAAAAAAGAAAAAAAAAAAAAGAGACAATATGCAGCAGGAGAGCCAATTAGGGTTCTCCCTGTCACTATTATTTATATATAAAGAAACCAAGGTACAATAATGTCGTTAAAGGAAATAAATAATAACATGACACTCCCCTCAAGTTGGTGCATAGATAATTCTCATGCCCAACCTACACATAATGGGAGAAAACACTTTACTACTAACTCCTTTAGTGAAAACATTTGCTAATTGATTCTCGAACTTCACAGAAGGCTTACAAATCATACCCTTGAATAGTTTCTCCTTGATAAAGTACGTGTCAATCTTTACATACTTTGTTTTGTCATGTTATACCAGGTTATGAGTAATGTTGATGGAAACCTTATTGTCACAATACAACTTCATAGATCCATCACCCTCAATCCCCAAATCTTTTGAAAGCACTTGCAACCACACAAGTTCACAAATACCATGGGACATAACTCTATACTCAAGCCTCTGCACTCGATCTAGCTATCACTATCTGCTTTTTGCTTCGCCAAGTAACTAGATTCCCTCCTATATAAGTACAGTAACCAGATATAGACCATCTATCATCAACAAAACTAACTCAGTCTGCATCTGTGAAAACTTCCAACCTCAAATGACCATGATTGGACAATAGAATTCTTTTTCCTGGGGCAAACTTGAGGTATCTCATAATACAGTAAACAACATCAAGGTGTACAATACAAGGAGCATGGATGATCTGGCTAACAACCCCCATATCATATGCAGTATCAGGTTTAGTGTGAGATAACTATATCAATCTCTCCACAAATCTCTGAAATCTTTCTTTATCTGCAAGCTCTCCATCACCACTATTAAGGCAATGACTAGCCTTAATAGGTGAATCTGTTGGTCGCCAACCTAACACGTCTGTCTCCTCCAAGATTTTAAAAATATGCTTTATTTGGGAAATAAAAATGCCATTATCTAATCTGGCAACCTCGATCCAAGAAAATAGCATAACAGCCCAGTTTTTTCATCTCAAACTCTTTAACTAGATGTGTCTTGAGATGGGAAATCCCATCTACATCATTGCCTGTTACAACTATGTCATCAACATATACAAAAGAATTATAATTTTATTATTACCGTTCTTGATAAACATTGTATGATCTGCATGATTATGTCTATACCTAAATCTCAAGATAACTTTGAAAACTATGTCAAATCAAGCTCTAGGAGACTGTTTTAGCCCATATAGGGCCTTCTGTTTCTTCAATTTACAGATCTTCCCTTTAGTTGCATGGGAAAAAAAAACCTTGGTGGTACATCTATATACACCTCTTCCTCTCAATGGAGGAATGCATTTTCACATCCAATTATTGGAGAGGCCAACAAAAATTGGCAGCGCAGGAGAGGAGCACCCGAACAGAGTTCATCTTTGCCACGGGAGCAAAGGTTTCCTAATAGTTAAGCCCTTAGCAACCAGTTTAGCTTTGAATCTCTCAATAGACCCATTTGCTTTCTACTTTACCATGAATACTGATTTGCAACCCACTGATTTCTTCACTTCAGGAAGATATGTAATAATTTCCAGCTGCCATTCTTTTTTAGTGTTTTCATCTCCTCAACCATAGCCTCTTTCCACTTAGGATATGCAACAGCTTCCTTCCAACCCCGCGAAATTGATATCGAGGACAAAGAAGCGACAAATACATGATATGAAGGGCATAAAGAGTCATTAAACACAAATTGTGATATACAACGTTCGGTACACTTCCTAACTCCATTCCTAAGAGCAATAAGTAGATCACAATTATCAAGATTAACAGCTGGAGATTCATTACTAGATAGATCAGTAGTAGAGTCTAAGACTAGAGACGGTAATGGAAACTAGCAAGGTAGCAGTGACATACAAAGTAGTTGATCCTTTGAACGTCGAGAATAATTCCGCAGATCAATCCTATCCAACTGCCCACAAATGGATTGCCCATTTTCCCTCTCACCAATCTTTCCTTCTCCCCCTCATTATGAGTAATCCCCAAGTACAATGAGGAAATAACAGCCCTTGAGACTCCAGATCTTGATTATCCGATGTGAGCTCTTCCTTACTATGAGGCTCCCCCGGAAGAGATGTTTGAGGTAGAGGGAAAAAAGGCTGAGTTTGCCACCTGAATGTTTAGCCAAGGAAGACATTTAATAGCTTTAGGATCCAACTTTCCACCTAGATGTTTAGGAGTATGAACAAAACTAGAACAACCGAAAATCCGAGGCAAAACAGAGGAAACAGAGTGAGAAGTAAATAGACTCCAAGTAACACAAGAGTAACAATCAATAAAGTAATGAACCATCGATAACCAGAATGAGAAGTGACTAGTGAAAGACACAAAATATCAAAGTGTATAATCATGAAGGGAAAATCATTCAGTTTAAGAACTGAAGGATAAACAGATCTTTTATTCTCAACGTGTTCACAATCGTCACAAACAAAACTACTTCCAGGACAATGCTTAACCAAAGCAAGAAAAACACTAACTAAAATCCTAAAGACGAGTGACTGAGATGATGATGTCGAAAGAGTGTAAATGATCAGAAAGGACATCTAGAAAGTATAGACCACCATGTGCGCTACCACTACTAATCGTTCTCCCGGCCACTAGTTCCTAAAAAACACAATGAGTAAGGAAAAAAAAGTTACTGAACAATAAAAGGAAATAATAAGACTACTAACAGACAATAGGTTAGTAGAAAATTTAGGAACATAGAGAACAGAAGAAAAAAAGATGGAGGGAGAACAATGGACAGAGCCTTTGCCAGATGCAAAGAATAAAGAACCATAAGCTATATGATAGTTGCACCAGAGTCTATGATCCAAGGAGTATGAGAGGTAGAGGCACTAAGTGCAATAGCATGAATACTAGAGTGATCAAAGTTGGAGGAAGAAGTGGAGGAAGAAGCTAAGGCAGTGGAGATGTCAAACATGGCCATCAGGTGCCTAAGAACATGTAACTCATCCTGAGAAAGAGGTCTTATCTCAATAAATGTTCTTGCAGAAGTCTTAGAGACTTGCGCTTAGGAACGCATAAGACCGCTATAACCACCACCGCGATCTAAGATGGATGACAATGAAGCTTCCAACAATGCTCAACAGATTAATGGGACTTGCCACAGTGCTCACAGTGTGAGTGATCACGGTCTACATACCCACACTTCTCCCCAAACTTAGGATGACTAGCTAGGAAGTCATATACATATCCCATATCCACCACCTTTTGAAATGCAACTACATCTATTACACCTATAGTGCAAATTGCATGAAAATTCTAATAATGATTGATCTCATTCCACAAACTAGTCAACTTTGCATTGTACACAGCCAAAGACCTGTCATGTTAACCCAATCCCCTGACCTTCTTCCACAACTCATGTAGTTGGGCATCATTACTTGTCTTAGAATAAGTCTGAGCAACAACGAACCAAATCTAATGGGTAGTATCTAATAGTAAGATAGTAAGTTACTACAACTAATATAGAGTTGCATAGAATTCAACCACCATGACATAACAAGGGCATTGTCTTCAATCCATCGTTTGCGAGCAAAGCCCTCTGCAATCGGTTGTTTAACCTCACCAAAGATATACCCAGATAAGCTACAAACAGCCATGGCCAAAGTACAAGCACGAAACCAAACCAGATAAATACTACAATCCAATATAACATGGCTAATCTGGAGTGATGGGCTATTAGTCAAAGTCCCTAACCGACCTAACCCAGTCTCCTCATTACCACTAGAAGGCTTACCGATATCTGGTATAGCCACAGATTATCCAGAAAGGAGTAACAACTAACAATCCACAACGCAGACGCAAAGTAACCACCTCTTCAAAAAAAACTCAAAATCAAGATGATCATATGTAGTAATTGGGACGAAAAAGAACCAAGCTTGATCAAGTCTCCTAATACTCTATTCAACACCCATAAGAGCCATTCCAATCATTAAACCATGCCAAAGAAACTTCGATGGTGACTTGAAAACTCCAGGTCGAGAATATCTAAAATGCAGAAGAAACCAAAAAAATACATCAAATGTACTAGGAAAAATTGGAAAAATCACAACTTACATCTACAACCTTAGACCTTAGTCGATCAACCCTATAAATGTTTTTTTTTTCAAATTTGAGGAACAACGAAAAAATACAGAGGAAAAACAAGGAAGAAGGGTCGAAGAACACGAAAAATGCCTTTCACAAGATTTTTCTATGGTACCAAGTTAGAATGCCGATAGAGCATAAAAGAAAATAGAGAGAAACAATAGGTGATAAAAAACAAGAGAGCCAATTAGGGTTCTCTCCCTTATTACTGTTATTTATATATAAAGAGACCAAAGTATAATAATTCCCCTAAAGAAAATAACTAATAACTTGACACTACATCTGCTAGGAAAATTACACAATATAAACATGCACAAAAAATGAGCATATAAATCATCTTATCCATACATTGATGGCGCTAGGGTTTTAAATATTGACCATTACGTATCATCTTAGCCAATACGAATTAGGATTTTGAAGCTTCGATACCAATATTTACCAATGTATCGATCGATACAGTCCGATATCAGCCGCTCATGATCGTATTATTGATATTGATATATTTTTCGATACAATGATTTAAATTCCTGGATGCCACAACTAAAGGAGATTAGTACAACTCTCGAAATGGATAAAATGAGTAAATAAAATGAAATCATGCACACAAACGAACACGACTAAAGCAGCATCTAATAGGAAACCTAAGGCATTAGTTTCAATACATGGCTAATGGCTACAATCCATAGCACGACAGTTGTTGAAAATACATGCTTATCCAAGAAATGATTTAAGACAAATCTTTAGTAATGGGAAAGAAAATTCATGCAAGCACGTTTTCAAATTCTCACAATTTCAACTCTATAAAATAGAAGAACTACATGCATATCATAGCCTACCGTAGTTCCATATATATATATATATATATTTTGAAAACTTATTAATATAATAGTTTAAACTTCATAAAGACCACATGTAGAAACCAAAAACATAACATGAGGCACAGAACAATACATATGGACCAAACAACAGTCATGTCAAACAAATATAAGTGTTAAGTTCACAGTTTGGAGTTCGTATCATGTAGCTGCAATATGAGGAGTTGTATCATGAAAACCGATAGGTGGTAGGTATGATTTGCACTCTCTCTCTCTCTCTCTCTCTCTCTCTCTCTCTCTCTCTCTCTTAGTCTCTAAGGCACATGTTTGGTCCCCAACGGAGTAACCTAGGCATTGCTCTTAGCCTAGGATACTATGTATGAATGTTTAATAGAGTTGGGTGGATAAATAAAGATATTGAGATAGAGCATGGTCAAGTGGCCTAGAGCACTATGAGGAGAGCACTGCGAGGCATTAGCTCTATTGAATACACAAGTTGTGGGGGGCTGACCGACCAAGTAAAGTTTGCTAAGCCAGCTACCATCAAGTAGAGTTCGATTCGCCCAACGCTTGACTCTCACTCCGATATTTTGGTGTGTACCAGTGCACTGAGCACACTAATGGCCAAGTCTAAGGTAAATGAGCATCCCATAAACCCCCAATTAGGCTAGCACATGACCCCATAACTTGTCCGCAGGAGGACAATGAGTTGAGAGAGCTAGAAATGTAAGTAGTGGTGGCGCCAAGGTGTTTCGCTTACAAGAGCCATTACGAGGTGAGCTAAGGTGGCTTGCTCATTGGAAGCGAGTTGGGCGGCTTGCTCATTGCGCAGCAAGCTCTTCGAGATGCCACATGACAGCAATCGTTCCACATACTCACAAATTACAACCCAAAGCAATTTGAACATAAAAAAGGCAATGTTTTTGTCATATCCACTAAGAGATGTCGATTAATCAATATACGTATATATATATCCTTAGTATATATAAAAACGGATAGATCTTCCCTTTTTTTCCTCTGAATTTTCCTCCTCGCGTAAATTCCACACAAGATTCAAATAAGAAACCCTCATTCCCCAAATCCGTCTTACTTTTCCTCCTTTTTGCTTTCAACCCTAACCCTTACTTTGTCCTGCATATTTTGCAGCGCCGAACCCAGAATTTGGCCCCTTACTTCTTCCTTCAACCTTTGCGATGCCCAAACTAAAACTTCTGGCTGAAGATTGTGATGTTGGCAGCATGTGTAGCGGAAACAAACCACCTCCAAACACTGCCTCAACCAAATGATTCTGATGCCTGCACCTGCTACCTCAGCTCTGTTTGGCAACGACAAACTCCGATTGGCTACCAAAATGGTGGTTTAAGATGATGACTAATATATAAACATGGGATATGATCAGTCTGGTACTCACCCATTTGAAATCTCCAAACATCGTGTAAGCTTTCTTTCTATGTCCTTGCTTTAAGTTTATTATCTTATATTACTAAAAATTTAGAAGCTATTAGTTATTGAAGTGGTGAGCAGACAAACCAATTGGTTTGGACTTCAATTTTGACTGTGTATGCACATAGGAAAAAAATGATTACACTTGTTCATCATTTCCACCTTGCCAACCAGAAGGAAAAAGTCACGCACAAAAATGCATTTCTAAAACAATATTTAACTAAAGAAGAAAAAAATATCTCTAAAACCCCAAAAGAAAGATGCCCCAAATGACGATGCCACTGATGTAACTGCAAAAAGTATAGAGTCGGTATCAGCATGGAGAGTCTGGCCCGACGGTGAACGTGGAAGAGAAAAGGAAGACGACACATCCAGTAAACACAGTCCACCATGCGCACTACCATTGCTAAGTGTTCTTCCCATCACCGATTCCTGAAACAGTCAATTAGCGGGATAAAAGGTTACGAAATAGTTTATTGAACTTATAAGATGACTAACAAACGAGATTAGTAAAAAAATTGGGATCATGAAGAACAGACGAGAGAAATCAAAGAAAAGCAAATGATACAACCTTTGCTAGGTACAGAGAATAAAAACCCATCGGCTATTCAGACCTCATCTTTACCAGAACAAGTAGAGAAAGATGAAAACAAAGTGGAGAGAGTCAGTCATATGATCAATGACACCTAAGTCAATGATCCAAGGAATATGAGAGGCAACAGCACTAAGTGCATTAGGAGATATACTTAAGTGAGTAAAGTTAAAGGAGGCAGTGGAGACTATAGAAAGAGAGATGTCAACAAGGGCCATCAGGCGCCTGATAGTAGTTGACTCAGCCTTAAAGAGGGAGCCAGCCTCACCAGATGGGCTAACAGAGGTCTCAGAAAGATAAGCTTGGGAGCATATAGGACCACTACGTCCGCCACCACGGCCACCTCCACATCCCTAAGTAGAACAACCATGTAACATCCAGTAGTTATTGATAGTATGATGGTCTGAAGTTACTGATTCAGTCTTCTCCCCAAATTTGAAATGACTAGGTTGGCCTATCTGTGCGAGAGACGTGACAATTAATACAAAACGCTCCTAATTAGAAAGAGGCATCATAGCATGACGTCGACTCTCCTCTTGCTAAGCATTAGTGTACGCCTGCCTCAATATAGGAAATGAATGTCAACCCAAAATCTAAACACAAATCAGATTATACTCAACATTTAGGCCGGCAAGGAAATTATAAATCCTCTCTTTTTCCACCATCTTCTAAAAGACAACGGCATCAATAGTACAAATAGCCTGAAAATCCTGATAATAATCTCCATTCCACAAACTAGTCAACTCAGCGTAATACTGGCTCAAGGACTGATCTTTTTGATCTAATCCATAGAGCTTCTTTCGCAATTCATAGGGCTGAGCATTATTGTCAGTCTAATAGTAAGTCTGAGCAGCAGCAAACAATCTTATGTGCAGTATCCAAAAATAAAAAACTGCAACTAATAGAGGGCTGCATAAAATATAGTAACCATGAAATAACAAGAGCATTTTTTTTTATTCATCGCGTGTGAGAAGGCCCCACAACTCTTGGCTGTTTAGTTTCACCAGTGATATGTCTAAATACGCCGGAAGCAGTAATGGCTAAACTATAGGCACGAGACCAAATCACATAATTACTACCATCCAACTTAACAAAGCTAATCTGAAGAGGCGGGCTATCAGTAGGAGTCGTGGAACGAGTCAACCCGGTATCCTCATGACCACCAGAAGGCTTTCCGTTATCAGACATGGCCATGGAGAACCAAAATCAAGCAGTAAGACCAAAGGAATTAATGAACTTTGCAACGGATGCGAATCAAAGTAGATTTAAACCACAAGAGAATCAATAATACTCCGAAAATGCAAATCAACCCATATCAGATTAGAAATAAAAAAATGCAAAAGGGACAGCTGCAAACCCTAGCCGCCACAACAAATCCACAAACACCGGAGCAAACCCTAGCTGCGACTTGTGGGAGTCCGCAAACAACCAAGAAGCTCCAAACGAGGTTGGTTAAGATCCCCTGGAGACTGGGGTGCCATTGATCGAAGCCGAAACAAATGCATTAAACCCTATTTGCGACTTGGAAAGCCAAAAAACTCGAAAAAACTTAGTTGTGCCCCGAAATCAACCAAGGACCAACAACAGGACTGATTCGATCTCTCTAGAACCCTAATCAGCACCCACAAAAGCAAGAAAAAAAAACATCGATCCAAACTTGGACAAAAATGAATCATGACTTGCACAGAACACCAACACGGCACCGAAAATTGAAAAAAATTGAAGAAAAATAACAAACAAGCCAGAAAAAGGGGGGGAAATTATCCCTTTAATCTTTAAGACCAATCAATTATCTGGGAGTTATTTTAGATATACCGTGATGAATTCAGAAAAGAAAAAGGGAAAAAAATAGAAAAGAAGGATAAAAGAATCACTAAAACTTCTTTACACAAGATCATACTATAATACCATGTTAAGATTATTGTAAAGATAGAGAAATATAAGAGAAACCTAGGGAGAATTATTGTGGTGGTGAATGATGAGAGAGCCAAAATTAGGGTTAGATCCCTTACCACTGTTATTTATATAGTAAGATTAAAGTACAATAATACTCCTAACTTAATACTTTTATATGTGCATAACATTTTCTTGTGCATTCAAACATTTTCAGCTCACTTATCGTCTGAACTAATATTTATTTGTGCTTGTCGATTGGTGATCTTTTATTGGTATTAAGCACATGCGATGCACGTGCATGAAACTAGTATGTACATATGTAAATCTTTTCCATTGGAATATGCATTCACTAAACCAAAAACACTATATAAATTGTAAATGGAGAAGATAAATGTAACTTTCAATGTATATTTTGTATAATTCTAAACACAAGAATAAAGCATTAGAGTTGAGCACGAGCCCAGTAATATAGAATAAATGACTCCAAAGTTATATTATCTCCAAGATTGAGAAAATCATGTAAGGCATATCAACAAGTGACCATTGAAAAAATAAAAAAACAAATACAGATACAGATATGACGAATTTTTTATTTAAAAAAGAACACTCTCGCCTTCTTGAGTCTAGAGCCGCAAAAAGGAGCGGGCATAATGACCTTATGTGGACCTGACTGAAGGGAAATAGCTGGACTTAAAATGAGGCCCTCTATTTGAGTATGATCATACAAACAGTTGACTTTAAACAAAACATCTCGACCACTACTATGAATGTTCTAACTCCTCCATCTAATCAACACACAATTGTTGGTCAAATTAGATGCCTAGTCCTTAATATCCCGAAGGGGTTGTTCGATAAATTTATACTGAAAGATTTTAGTGCAAAACTGTTATTGCAAAAATAGTTTTATATTTTCAAATCTACAAGTTATTGTTATGGTTTTAAATTTAAAAATACATTCAACTAAGTATATCCAGCAACCAATAATTAGTTAAGTCTTTCGGATTTACAACTAGGACACTTTTTTTAAGCAAATTTTCAAATTGAAGTGGTACATGAATTTTCAGATCCAAATGAATTACAAACTGTGTAGTAAGTGATTATACATTACCAAATGCATCCAATTTCTAAACCATCAACTATGCTCAGTTTCAAGTACTTGATAAGTATAATCAAACAGGCCTTAAGATAGATTTCACTGTTCATGGTCTTCCGTCTCCTTAGAAGAATCCCACCTGTCGTATCACAAGCAAAATCCTCAACCAAATCTATAGATTACAATCAGTATATCATCAGTACATTACGTATTGCAGTGCTAATACAATGAGCTGGACATAAGAATGGCTAGGTCAAGATTACAAGTTTGATGGACAAATAATTAATCATTTTGCATAAACAGATATACCATAGCAAATACCCCAAGCCCAAATTAATAATGTAGGAAGTATTTCCATAGCATGTATTCAAATTGAAATTAACAGAAACACAAGATTCACAATGGGATTGAGAAAACTTTGGAAAAGACAGCTTCGAGCTTAATGCCCCTCAAGGTTGACTGACCAGCACGAAAATCACACAAAATTCAGAAAGGAAATAACTACCACTAATTTGGACAACCAGCCTATGCGGAAGAGTCAAGTCATCCCAGACATAATCAACAATACTTCCAGAACTTAGATCCTCTGGCTCCATTGAATCCTGGAAGCAATCCATCAACAATTCAAAATGCAATTATATATGAGCACGTAGAAATTTTCAATACAAGTAGGACAATTCGAGTTTTGCATCTACTATACTCCTATAGATAAGGCAAGGGTCAACAACTTAAACCTTTTGATAGTAGGTGATGAACACTTGGTGCAAACTATTCTCGATCCGATATGGAAGATTGACATTTGGTGGTTTGTGGAAATGCAAAACAAGAGCAGAACTTTCTTCCACCACATGAACGAATGCAAATTCTTGTGAACTGTTGCCGTGCAAAGTTACTTGACTAGATTGTTGCGTCAAAAAATCTGGGGATCTTCTGAACTTAAGGAAAAACCGCCCCAGTGAAGCCACACACACTGGCCCTGACCAGCCAAATCCAGCCCTATCTGGTCGAAACTGGATGAAAGCCAAGGAATCATCATGAGCATTCCGGTGCTTTCTGACAAATTTCTCAAAACCACTAATTTCTCTCTTGTTAGTTCCACTCCGCAGCTTTAATGCTGTTTTCTGTTTACTGTTGATAGTAATCATCCCTTCCATGTCATCCTTTTCAGAGTGAAAAAGACAACGCAATCAAAATTTTATGAAACATCCAAAGAAATTGCAACTTGAGAATGGATACAAACCTCCAAATAACATTGGCAGCCAATGATAGCTTCCTCTGATTCGTTGAATACAACATAACGTGGAACTATAGATATTATTTGTGATGATACATTCACTTTACTCGTGAATGTTCCTAGAGAAACCCCAAACTTTGCAATGTATTTGAATCCAGATCTTTCCTCTACTTCCATGCTTATCTCCATAAGGCCTGACAAAGCATCCAAGTCTAACAGCACAACAGATGCTTTCTCTTCCAACAACTTAAGGCATACCTTGTTGTTTCTGGGGAAAATAGATATATAACTTAGGGATAATGACATAGGGACCCAATATTCTTAAGCATTGCACAAAAATAGAGGGAAGTGTGAAACTATCAGTTAAGGCAATCGTATTACTTCATGAACCATGATTTAGTTGACTTTTTAGGCAAAAAGGACCCGAGCTCTGGTGGAATAGTGAAACCAAGCTTTTCAGCTTCATCCCTGCAAATACTATAAGTAATGAGTACGGCAAGAAACAAGTAATTATAATGGGTTGCACCGATTACCCAAATATAGTCAGATCAAATGACTACCCAGAAAGAGGCTTTTGATGAGGTGCAAAGCATAACAAAGGTATGTCGGTGTCATTTCTTAGTGTGTATAACGTGAAGATAGCTACCTGCAAATAATACACAATTTAGCTTTTCCAATTGAGGTTAAACAAACACAACAACGGCAGCTGAAATATTTTTAGTTATGAGTACAGAACTCAAAAGGACAACCTTTCAAATGGCCAACAAACTTAACTTGTAGTTTATGTTTACATGGAAAGAAATACGATCTACACAGTAAGAACTATCAAACATGTTGCATTGCAACTTGCAAGGAATTACCTCCAACATGCCCCTATGCCCACGAGACAATCTTAAGGAAGCAAAATACTTTCCACCACAAAAATCCAAATAAATATCCAAAGAATGAACATCGTCCTTTTGCTTCCGTAACTTCTTAATCCAGTCACCACTATTAACTGGCTTGCAGCTTGAATTAAATGCAGTTAAAGTGACAGTGAAGTATATTGTGTCAGGGTTAGCATATAAATCAACAGTTGACCCAGAAGACATAGTTGCCTGGTTTCCAATGTTCTCACCACTTAGAGCAGCACATGGATCTGCAACAAGATGATATTAGAAGTGAAAATAATTGTAGAGATAAAAAAGATTATTCCAAACATTTTCTGCTATTACCCGTATAAGTTAAAAGCACGTGAATCTCTGTCTGCAACAAATTGAAGACCCTAACAGTAGGAAGAAGAAAGATTTCTTTCTGCTCCTGCAATGCAACTGGTGAATCCCTATTTCCAGGAGGGGATCCATAGTTATCTGGTTGTATAACACGTATATCTCGAATAACTCTCTGAATTAGGAAATGTAAATCTGCAACTTTTCCATCGTCGGATTTGAGAGAACAATGCGTAGTACTGAAGGAATATCTCACTGGTTCAACAAGAAAAGCCTTCCGAACTTTGTAACTTAATTTATCAAATAGTCCAGAGAGATGAACAGCCTTTCCACCTTCAAGATCATCAGACCACTCCACAGAAAGTAATTTATTAGGGTTCATCATGTCCTCCGTAATCTCAGGTCTAAAAGAGAAGAAGAAGTTACCTGCAAATCCATTTCCAATTACATGAGTTTCAAGGAAACCGTGCCCTAAGAGAAGAGAAACTTGAGAAGATTTTCAAAATCGTGCTGTGTGATGCAAGGACTGCCCGATTAATAAATCAAAAGTGAAAATCAGCAAGAGAATAAAACAGAAGTAGGATAAGAGTTCATTTTGTGAATATCAAAGAAGGTTGCTGCCTAAAACATATCAAACCTATTGCATGTAAGCATTTTATGTGGTGAGAAACTAAAGGCTCGTATTAATTGAATAAATTCAACTTTGTGATTTGTTTTCATCTGGTATCAGGTAGAGTAATCAAAAATATTTTTAAGAATTCATTTTGTAATCCAATATTTGCTTATTTGTGCAAGATCATAACGCTTTTACTTGAAATCCAGAAGAAGTATCTCATTCCAAGGAATCTAGGTTCAAGGCTCAAGAAGGTAGAAGCCTCTTGAACGAATTCTTTTAGGATAGGGGTCCCAGTCTCCCTGATTCAATCCTTTCTCAGAATATCATCCCCGAGATCTCACCCCATATGTGATAGTACACTGGATTTTGTTAGCAAAAAAATTTCCTTATATTCTCCTCCATCCCAGCTATGAATTCTAAACAAATGGATCAGTGGCAGTACCCATACAAGTTTCATGAGAGCAAGTGTTTCTCAAAGCATACTGAACCCATCAATATTGCAAAATGAAATAGTTTTGAGTCCCTTACTGACATTTGAGATGACACAGTAGTGATTTAAAGGCTTTCACCTGGTAAAAGTTGAATGCAAGCATCACTTTATTAATTTTAGTTTGGTCTTGGATCACCTTTATAAAAGGGAAAACATTTAAAGCATTGTACTGAGGAACCGCCGCTCCAAAATCCAGATCGCAGAACTTAATACTGCCATAAGTTCGCAAGAGCGTAAATGTTATTCTCTCTAGATCCCATTGGTGCAATGCATGTGACTAGATTATATGGATTTACAACTGGACTGTTTTTATCAACATCCCATAAAAGCCTCCATCACAATTTGAGTGCATTTTTTGTCAGAAATTTAAAAACCAACTCCACTGCACAAACCTCCTCAGAGTTGAATTATGCAGCCTACACCTACTGGCAGATTCCCAACAGTTAATATACAGCTCAGAGCTAATCTGCCAAGCTGCTCAGTCAGTAACCATTGAGGCAATCATCTTACTCTTCGAGCAACTAACTCTCATCCAAATTACCAACTCCGCGAGGAGTCCAAAGTCTGGTCCGAATACACATTTGAATCGCTAATCCTACAGGGCACTTTCCCGAACAAAAATTCTCACCTCTTTCTTTGTTAATTTCAGGTCTGTGCTTTTTTACAGTAGTTCTAGATGAATTACCATTGCTCCTTGGGAGCAATTCGGTGGAAAATTCAAATTTTCAATAGAAAAAGTTCATAAACATCCAAAATAATTCTCAGCCTGAGATGTATCGATACTACAGTACAGCCTGTTACTCAAATCATTCTATAGGCAAGAATCCTCAGAATAATTTCCAATACAGTGATATTTTGCTAACGTCCCCATCAGTTTTCTCAATTGTCTTACTCCCCAAATATGGTTCTTGACGAGGGACTAGATGATATTAGAAGATGAAGTTTTGATCTACGTTAGCACCTATCCTTCCATAAACAGTTTGAAAATAGGTTTACGATGCAAACGGGTGCACATGCCAGATGGCAGAGCATGTTTCTGCTGTCATTGGACAAACCATAACAGACTGCATAACAAATCAATATGATGCACAGCACGCCAAGAAGAGAAGGGCACACCTTGGGCATTGTGTAATTACATTTAGGGTTAATTTAAGTTTAAAAAGAATTATGTATCTTTTATTAGCATTGATAGTTAAGGATAGTTTGGTAATTTTAATAAGTGCAGGAACGTTTTATAGAGGTCACTAGGGGTCTTGTTATGTATCAAGTTAGGTTTCCATGTCTCATAAGCTATTAGCTGTAGCATGCTGTCTTAGTCAGCTAGCTTTTTTTCTATTAGTTTGGAGTTCTATCTCAGAATGGTACAAAATGGAATGACCTTCCGAATTAAACTACTTATGACACTAAGGATGATCAAACTAACTCTCTCAATGGTTGGATATTTCCAAACACCAAGCCGTGTCACCATGATGCTCATTTATACAACTGAGGGGTAGTCCATGGTAAGATGAGACTGGCTCAAAGTGAATCCAGTAAATAATGGATGAACCTTAAATGAGATACTAAAAACCATCATCAATAATATATTTTCAGTTGCAGTAATTTTCAAATGGGTAACCAATGCAGAGAGCGTTCTTGTGAAAAAGGATTTTCTCAGTTTCTCCCTCTACTGCTATTCTTCATATCTATGAGATATTGGCAACTCTGCTCCTTTATAAATAATGTTGAACTGCTTTTGCATGCATAAAGCATGAGCATCATAGGTATATTGGTTGCATGGTAACTACATGGTGCAAAACAACACCTACAGCATGGGTCTATCAAGTCTTTCATAATACATGCATGACAAAGCAAGAGAACTTCATCCATGTACACAAGTCGATTAAAAATTTCATGCTATAACTGACCATAAAATAAAATAAACTGAATTATGGTAAGGATGATGATGATAAATCCTGGTCATAATACCAATAATAAAGCAAGAGAAGGTATATAGAAGCCGATCAAAAAAAAAAACTGCAAGTGAATGCATTCGTTACATTGCATTACACACAACAGCCTAATTTTTTCGTCATTACAAGCACTGGTGCAGAATAATCAAAAGATTTATGATTAAAAGAATGACTAGCCTTAGATACTAAATCATTTTGATGATGTCAACCAATGAAAGAATCTCAAATTATATAAAGAACATTAAAGAGGTCTTGCTGAGTCATGTATTTCCAACCACAACTCTTTTTACCCATGAAATTAAAGTATGATTCTTTATATACAAATCTCCAACTTCTGGGCATGGTTTCAAAAATCGGTCGTTACCGTTACGTAACGCCATTACATAATGATTTCGGTGAGGGCCGAGTCGCATTACAGCCGCTATAGCGGTACTACCGGAATTCACAGCCGTAACGTCTGTTACGGATTCCGTAACGGCCATTACAGTTATCGTAACGGTTGTTTCAATTGTGTAACGGTAAAATCGGTGCGTAACGAACCGTTACGGCCATTACTCTGTGCAAATGCGGTTTGGTCGGCTGTGAATACACTAGATTCTCTTTTTTGTTCATTTCTTTGCTTGTTTTTCCCTATTTTTATATCAAAACAACTTGGAAAGATACGAAACAACAGTATTAACCAATAATTTCATTAGATCTACTCTATTTTGGCTTCTTTTTTTTCGGAATCTTCTTTGTTCTTGGCTTCAAGCAGCGACGCCGATTGTATTTGGTGGTTTAGTTCTCCTTCGATCCTTCAATTTCTTCAGTTTTGGCAACAATTAAGTACTCTTAATCCTCTGATTTTGCATTTTGGTTGGATTTGAAGGTATGCTGGATGATTGTTGGCTTCGATTTTGAGTTTCGGGGGTTGCAGGCCTTGCGGGTTGGCAGCGTTGGCTACTTGCTGATGAAACTTGAGATTTTTAAGTTTTTTTTTAAGTTTGAGTTGGCTACTTCAGTTTTGGCTGGAGTGAGATTTGAAGGTTTTTTTTTATTGTTTTCTTTATTCTCATTTTAAGTTTTTTTTTTGGTTGGATCTAAAGGTATTCTTATTTTTTTTTATTTTCATTTCTTTAAAAATTAATAATAATATACAGATCTATTCATCTATTGCTTATTTTTTTGTTAATATTGTATTTTTTTTATTATTTAAAAATATTTAAAAATATGTTTTTAGTTAATCTCAATCTGTTAATTGTTGAGATTTGGACCATCTTGTGATTTTGGTATTCTTGGTTGTGCTAAATCCTTTTTTCCATTATTTGTTATCTTTATTTTTTGAAAATTAAAATTATAATTTATATAATTACAGATCTAATGATTTATTGCTTGAAAACCATGTATACTTATTTTAAATATATATATATATATATATATATTTTATATTATATGTGATATCCTGATATCCCACATTGGAAAGGGAGAGAGAGTTTCTGACCTATAAAAGAAAAACTTTGGACCCTTACATTCAACGAAACCTTTTTTCATGTGGTAAAAATCTTAGCAGAACTCCGCAGTTAAGCGTGCTTAAGCGGGAGCAATGCAAGGATGGGTGACCCCCTGGAAAGAACAAAACCGTGAGGGTTTTGTCCAAAGCGGACAATATCGTTGCCATGTGAAGAGTCGGGTCGTTACAGCTGGTATCAGAGCAGACTCTCCTCACCTCCGAGTGTGGGCCCCTACCGTCTCACGTGACACGTGGACGGGTTACAGAGTGGACGGGTCGATAAGAACTGGCAGGCTACTGGAGTTGACAGACTACTACACGGGGACGTGCAGCCCTCAGGGAGGTGGATTGTGATATCCTGGTATCCCACATCGGAAAGGGAGAGTGAGTTCCTGGATTATACAAGAAAAACCTTGGATCCTTACATTCAACGAAGTCTTTTCCCAAGTGGTAGAAACCTTAGCAGAACTCCGCAATTAAGCGTGCTTAAGCGGGAGCAATACAAGGATGGGTGACCCCCTGAAAAGAACAAACCCGTAAGAGTTTTGCCCAAAGCGAACAATATCGTTGTCATGTGAAGGGTCAGGGTGTGTTACATTATATATTATATATTTTGATCTTCATCATATATATATTATATAGATATAATATTTTTGAAAAAAATATATAATTGTTTAAGAATTAAGATTCATGCAAACTAATTTTAAAATATCAAAATATTTAATATTTGAGAACTAGGAGAAAAAAGTAGGTTTAAAATATAAATAGAAAGCCTTGAATACCTGTTTAAAGCGTGTATATATATATATATAAAATATTTTTTAAAAAACACTTGTTTAAGAATTGAGATTCATACATAAATTCACGACTTACTTTTGAAAAATAATTAAAATTATTCAGTAAAACTAAACTTACTAGTATAAAATTTAGGAAAAATGTTAAATCATGTCTTAAAAGTAAATAAAAAATATCAAAAAATATTTTAAACTCTAATAAATATAGTTTTATAAAAAAAAAAACATGCATATCAATTCATTTTCGTTGATATGTGCAAAACCAAAAAAAATTCACGGCTCTAGTAACCGCTACCGTTACGCTACGCCCGTTACGCCTCAAAATCGCGTCACCACCACTGTTACCGTTATGGCGACCGCTACCGCCATTTAAAACCATGCTTTTGGGAGACATAGGTTGATCGCCCCAAATGACTTCTAGGTCCAAATTATTTGCATTGCATTGCAAAGTAGAGCCCAAACTTTTGTTCTGTCCTTTCTGTTGACCAATTTTTCGTATTTAATTTGATTGCTCATGTATGAATACTAGTAATTACCCATGCCTAAAGGTACTTTCAACATAATTTAATTATAAAATCATTTTTAAATAAAGAATAATGTTTTTAATATTAAAGGTAAATAGGTAATAATGTAGTAGAGAATATTTAATAATCTCACCGTAAGCTCCTAATATCACTAAAAAAATATACAAAATTAATTACATTTTTTAAACTACATGTATGCATATTTATTAAAAATATATTTTTAATGAAAGATAAAAAAAAAGTTAAAATTAAAGTGAAGTGAAAAAAAAATTAAAATTTAGAGAGAGGGAGAGAGAGAGAGACGAGAAAAATAGACAACAAATGTAAGACAAATGTCAACATCAACCATTCTCATTTGTAACATAGATTCTAATCATCTCAAATGAAGTTCAATGATGAGACTCCACAAGGAGGCCCAAGAAAAGAAAATGCATGCATCTCAATAATCCTGCAATGAATGAGCAAGCATAGATGAGCTTACGAGATTTCCTTGTCTTGCAAACAAGGACGACACTGTAGTTTCATCTCTCAGCATCACAGCTTTCTTAAAGACAAAATAACTTCTAATTAATAGAACAACCACCCCCCCCCCCCCCCCCACAAAAAAAGAAAAAAAAACGTAAAAAAGGAAAAAGAAACAACCAAAAAAAATAAAGGATCAGCCTTGTGAAATGTGAATCAAAAGGGGCATCCAGGCAGAATATCTTTAAACAATAAAAAATGAGTATTCAGCACGTACCAACATTTAATGACATCAATGCCTTTTTTAATCCACCAGACAAATTTATAGCATCAAAAGCTGCCACGGAATCATCAATTGTATCCCCGGTTTCAAGCACCACAGATGCAGACTGAGCTGCATTTTGTTGAGGCCGTTGAAAACGCAGCTCCATAGAGAATTTAGTTTCATTGTGTATTCTTAATAAAGGAGAAACCACAATTGATAAACCATCCTACAAAATATAGAAGAAAAGCAACGGGGCTAATTAGACTACCAGAGTGTCTTAAACTTCGCCATCTTATAATTTCCAAAAGTGTAATTTGAGATGATACCTCGCTTTTTCTTGAGACATCAACCACGAGAAATGGCCCAGGATAAGTTTTGGATTCTGTTCAAAATTATGAAAAAGAAAAGGTTAAGCCCAGCTAGAATTCAGTTTTTTTTATATATGTAAGCCAGGTAGCCTCCTGCATTTCCTGAAGAATGTAGGGAGTTTTTCCAAGCCATGTAAGTAAATTTGTAAATTTTGTTGAATATAGCAAAAAATATACTTCCATGACCGATTTAATTGTTTCTAAGAAATGAGAGTTTGGATTTCTTTTTGACCTACCTCTTGATTCTTCAAGCTCTCCCTTTTGCTAAACACAAAAATATGTATATCCAAAATAGATTGTTCTTGAACTTCCTCCATTACTTTTTCTTTTGGTTTATTCAGTAGATTGTTGTTGTTGTTGAAATCTTGGTCCAATGTTTGATTTCAGGATAAAAATCTCTTTTATTCTCACCAGAAGATTACAACATAAATTTCTCTTCATTGTAATAATAGCCACTGCACATAATATTCCACTCCCTCTTTTCATCTGTAGTTAAGCCACATGAGTTGCCAGGCAATCATATTCTCTCTTGACCAGATCTTATTAATAATGGATTCCTCAAATCATATACTGGTTTGACCAAATAAAACCCTTTTCAATTGTATCTCTGCATAATTTAACTTCAATCTTGATATTTGCAATGTCATCAACTAATACAGTTTAATCAACGCCTTTCCAGTCCCAGTTATTTGAAACAAACCACTGACTATGATTCGTTTAAGAGTTAATCCCCTCAAGTGCCACAAACCTATCATTCTACAAACTCAAACACATGCTTTATCTGGAGCGCAAAAAATCTTATCAGATCTTTTCTTTTCTGTTTCAATGTAATAATAAATTTGGACATGGAGAAATAATATTTCTCATTCTCACTGATTCCCGAAAAATGCACAATATCTACAATTCAAAAAGATTCAGGTAAAACCCACAGTATATGAAGGCCAGAATTTCAATTATATTGAAGCTTTATATGATAGGCACTAGTTTGCGAGATTACATGAAACCTGCATAAATTCCAAACAGAAAAATGGGCAGTGATTGTGGTAACTTAAATTCAAAAGGACCACGAACTGGTTTGAGATTTCAAGTGTTATCTGCATGAGGTATATACAGTCAAAAAAGAAAAAAACATTAAATTTTATAAGCAACAAGACATTGACTATATATGCAAAACTCATGAGGACTCCATTGAATTTGAGATATAATAGGGTTATCATCCCACTGCAGATGTTTACTAGCATGAAGTTTACCATAACTCAATGTTTTGCAGACCTTGAACCATTTTTGGCAACTTCAGAGTTGGAATAGAATTTGAAGTTTGAACCTTCATCTGAACAATGTTCAAAATAATTTAACTTCATTTACTAGTTTTACAGTTCATATGCATTTTGATTAGGATTAATATAGTTCGTATGCATTTTGACTGGGATTAAAACTTACACCATAGTTAATATCCTTGAATACCAGTACATAAGCCATGCCCAGATGTGAATACCTGGCTGTAATCATCTCAATGGAAGTCTCAATGCCTTAAATGGTCAAGAGCATCTTAAAATCCATATCTAACTACAGATATTTTTGTCATTTCATAGAGAGGACAGGGGGTGAACAAACCTTGTACTGACATTATACGTGTTCTCCAAGCAAGTGATCTAGCTTCTAAGAGAGAAAGATGGATTGGAGAAGTCGAATAGGTTCCTTGGTCAGCAAGCTTGATTGAGACATATGACGCTTCTCGAGGTTGATCCACAAGAACTAAGTGCCTTAGGAACATGTAATAATCAAGATCAATAAAATCTTAATTGAAACGGACACAGATTTTCATTGATATAGAGATGCACCGCATGCAAATGCAAAGCTCAATAGCAGAAAATTGTAATGGAAGCACCACATATATGTTCACTAAATCCAAATCTCCCTATGCGCATGGATGTGTTCTTACAGGATAGGAGTTACTAATTGCTTAACTGTTGTTTGTGGTATCTAAAAAGCCAGCTTTTTTTGCAAAAAGAAAAAAAAAATTGATTTTTGCAAAAATGCCAGCTTTTTAAGCTAATAATACTGTTTGACATCCCAAAAAAGACAACTAACTTTTTTAACTTCTTTTTGCAAGAAGAAAACCGATTCACATACCAAATGATCTATTTTTTTTCTTTTTGAATAAGATGACTATAATATGCTGAATAAAAAAGTTAACTCTACTCCTCAAAACAAACAAGGCCGTGAAGTTATCCCAAGCACTACAACTTCAAAGAAAAAGATAAGGGCATATTAGACATTCTAACAAAAAACAAAAAAGCTACCCTAAAAATTTATCTCAAACCATGTGACTTTCCTTTCTTCCTCTTTTTTTCTAAAAAAAAGCTAAACCTCTAAAACCCAAGCCTTTTTTTAGACATTCCAAACATGCAATTATAGATATAAAAAAGAAGGGAATTTGGAACTACAAGCAAGAAAGATCTAACTCAACAAAGCCATTTTATTTTTTAATAAGTTAAAATTTTATAAAAGCAGCAGTGAAACACCTAGAGGGTGCAGCCGCTACAAAAGACTTAAAGGAGAACCCATATACAAAACCTCTTTCACTTATACATCAAAAGCATTCAAAGGAAGGTCTTTACAAAATCCCACAATTGGTTGAAGGAAGGATTATTTGACCCCAAAAACCATGTGTACAATAAATAAATAAAAAAAGTAATCAAATCTTTAATTTCAAAAATTGGCACTTTTTTGCCCTCAAAAAGTGGTTCTATCACGCTTTCCCCACATCAAAGCAAAAGGGACCAAGTACCATGCCTTTCTCCTCTTTTTCCCAGCATTGCCATCTCTTCAAGAAAAGAGAAAACCCCCACCGAAGAAACATGAACACTTCTACGAAGAAGGCGTGTCGTGTTTGACACCCGTGTTAGACACGACACTCCTCGAACATTCCTAAATTCATGTTCGACACTTTTTACATGTTTCTTAATTAAAATTTTAAATTTATGTTAAGTTAAGGGTATTATTGTACTTTTAGTGTTTTATTGATCGTATTATAAATAACAAGGAATAGGGTGGAAACTCTAAGTTTTGTGTTCTCATTCATTGTTCTTCTCAATCTCTCTCTCTTTCTCCTTTTCTCTTCCACACTTTTCAATAATTCTAACATGGTCTCAGAGCCCGATCCTATGTAAATTTCTTCTTTTTTTCATTTTTGTTTCCTCACAATCGTCTGATTTAAAAAAAAAAAAAAACTTCCATGATGATCGTCTGGGTCTCATAACTTGGTTTGTGATTTTTTCCATTTTTTCCCGTAATTGTTTCATGTTTTCCCCAATTTTTTCCATTTTCGGCGCCGCTAGGGTTCGTTTTTGCAAATCACG
>JAOTRH010468691.1:0-27272 GCA_034768845.1 Heliamphora exappendiculata | reverse complement strand
AAAGGATCTAACTCGGGGACAGAGTTAGGGATATCCGGTTTTCTCGTACGGTTAGCCCGAGTCCTATACTTCCTCGTAATCCCTCACGTAGCCCATTATACGCACGGATATTTTCTTATCGATTTCGGTAATTATTTAATTTAATTTGAATGTCGGTTTTTTCGTCGGGAACATTCGGGGATTAAATTAAATGATGAAGGGCGATATTGGAATTTGGCACACCTAGGGATCACTCCCTAGGTGGCCGGCCCTAACTAAAGGGGTGGAGATTTGGTTTTGATTTAGATATATATCTCTTGCTATTTTTTAGGAAGGAAAGATATATACCATACATATCTTATGTGTGTATGGAAATAAATATATATCAAAAAAGGCTAAAAACAAAAAAAGGAGAATCCCAAGCCCTTGCCGCCGCCCCCTTCTCTCTCCCATTGTCTATTCTTTTTGCTTTGAGAGAAAGGTGTGAGATAGAAACCAAAAAGGAAAAAAACACGAAGATCCGGATCGGTGCCCACTTGCCGGGATCGTCGTGTGCATCGGGATATACGTGAGAAGATCATTGGGTCATCTCAGATCGTTGTTTTGCATCAAAAAAACTTGTACAAGTTTCTTGAAGGTTTATTTAATCTTAATATATCTATTCATTGTTATGGGTTTTCATGAAAAACGCATGCACCATTTTTTACGGTCACGGCGCCGGTTCTTATTTTTCCTTCCGCGTTCCAACATATTTTGTACCATGAGATTGGTTAGAAAGTTTAGAGTATTTTCTATTGGGTTTTGGCTCATGGCATTTATGTCACAGGTGAGGCAGAAGAATTCTTTGAAGAAGAAATTCTCGAAGAAGATGAAGTCTATGAATACCAGGGTGAGTTCCAAGAGCAAGAAGATCCCGACGATGCTTGCTAAAGAATCAAGTATTCTTTTTCTTTTTGTTGTTTTTGTTCAATTTCCTAGCGTATATTGTAATTTTTGAAAATCATTTGTGGAACTTTAAATGTTATGTTCATGCAATCAGCTCAAAAATCGTAACGATGTAATATTTATGATATGTAAATATAAATGAATGGCTAGAATAATCCCTTTATTTATACTTATGTATGTCTCGATGTGCCCAAAAAATGGGACAGCACACACTTATATAGGGCATGGCCACTCTTCAAGCACAAGTAGTATGTGCATCACCCACGAGTCACAGCTTGCAATGTCTTTTTAGGCCAACATACACCTTTATAAGGCACCTTCCCACTAGGGATAACAACACCCATATAGGGCAACTGCACACAGGCTGGATACCCACAATATCATTTATCATTCATACACATGTTTCTTCAGAAAAAAAATATAGATAGCACATTTTAATTATCTACGCACTCAAAAACAAAAGTTTCATGCTATCATTCACCAACAACTCATGATCCAAAACATGGATATAGAGACATTTTAGAAGATTTCTCAGACAATCATTGTTCAAAATAATATCTAAGTAGTCTCACTTGGTTTAGGTGAAAAATAGTTCACTTCCTCGCAAACGAGGCAAAGCCTTTTCTTCTGATGTCAAAACTCTCGACGCTTAGCAACAACTAAAAAAATATGTCATCAACATAGGCCACCAACTCCTATTGTTGAAAGGCACAAGAAAGGTTTGGTTCCTCGAATGGGTTCTACGATTAATGGTCATAGCTCCCCTCCTTTTAAAGCTAAAGAAAAATCCATCTCTTAGAACATCTTACCAATCCTTGGAGTCAAAAGGTCACTTGTAAAGTCTAGGGAATCAAGACCAAAGGTCACACAACTTCAAATTTCTCACTCAACACACAGTGCAGATTTTATGACACTTAAGAGTAAATACGTTTAAAATAGTAAAACAACTCAAAATGCTTTGATTTTTGGATAATATGAATTTTGAGATGTCCTCTAACTTTTCATGAACAACACCTAGCTATAAACCCACCACGAAAAGTGTTTTGACCTCTATAAGAAAATGTGTTGAATCTATCCACATAGACAGATTTTGTTCATCAACTTTATAAATCGTTTTGGCTCATCAAATGGTATTCAAAATTTCTCAAATTTTGCAAACAACTAAAATAATTTGTTAGGAACATTTTTCACAAAGAAGCCATATGAAAAGAAGTTTGTAAAATAGTGTTTTATCCTCTTGAACAAATTGTGCTAGAAAGTGCATGAGTTTTGGGGAAATCTATTTTCTCAAAAACCACCCAAACAAAACTTTTCAAATAAAATTTATATGAAATTAAAGATACATATCTAACTTTGGAAACAAAAATCAAGTCAAGATAATTTTTATAAAATTTATTAAAAATGTTTAAAATAGAGCCTCACGATTAGAAAATCCTGGAGCAGAAACTTATAAGAGTTTATCTTGGTCCTTTGGCAATTGTTTATGCTAAGGGTCAAACTTTTTGACATGGATAATATTTGGTATATAAAATACAAATTCTAGTAACTTCAAAATAAAGAAAACAACAAAATTTAATCATCCAATCTGTGAGATCTGGTTTCGTTTTATTTTGTGTTATATACATGATTGATGTGATCTTTTCGATACATGTATATCCCCGATGAATGGTTTATGCTTCCTTTTCGTAGAATCGCATCTTATATGTGTTTTACATATGTGTTTTACGTTTGTTCAGGGTTTAGAAAGACCGTTTTGTAGTTCTTCTATTTGTTGGCTGGACAGTTGTGATTCAGTCGACTGAATGCCCACTGTTGTGGTTCAGTCAACTGACTTGAGGCGGTGGGTGTTTTTTGATTTTTCAATAGCCATTCAGTTGACTGACTCTGCAGATTTAGTCGACTGAATTCCTGTACGGGGCTGAGACTATAAGTTTCAAGCCTTGGCTAGATGTTTTCAAAACCTTTTCTTCCAAGCTAAGTTACATTTTCTCCACCTTCTCTCTAGACTTTTGGGTGGCCTGGGCTTAGTTTTCGATGATGGGTTAATGGATCTTTGTTATCTACGCCGTGAGTTCCGCTTCCATCCGGATAGAATCTCGTTTTGACGATGGTCGTTCTTACATGTGGATTGAGGCATTGAGTTTTTGACTCATTGAGGTAGGATCCTAGACTATGTTTTTTTTAAAGAGTGCTACATGCAGTTATGTACTTTTTCACTGGTTGAAAAGGCTTTAAATATCATATTTTATGTTTAAACCTTGTTTGTTTGGATAAAAAGCTTATTTTATGCTTTTTCTTAGTTTATTACATGATATGGACTTGTGGATGTTCATGGTTTTGAAAGGGGTGATTTTGAAACCAAAGGATTTGTGAAAATCTCGACAAATCGTGTTTTGAGGTTTGGAGCTAACCCTTAGGGTTGAGTCTCACTTTTTTTAAAGGTTTTGATATAACATTTTGAAAATATTTTGATTGATCTCTATGTTGATGGATGGATCCTTATACAAGTTTAATGTATAATTGTAGAAATATTTTTGTAATCGAGCTATGGATTGGTTTTTAAATGATTCTGTAGATGTACTGGGATAGTGGGTATTTAGCACGAGTTGCCCTTAATAAAAGTCCAGAAACGTGCACAGAGTAGGTGCTTTGTACCTTTAGATTAATCCCCATAAATTAAGTGGTGGGTGCTTTGTACCCTCAGGTTTCGGGCTCATAAATTAAGCAGTTATGTTGTGGTAATTCCGTATAGAATTTTTCATTACCTAACAAGTATTAAATGATTCAGAGATAGGTAATGGACAAGAATCTATAGTTGTTACATCTGTTCTTTTGTGACAGAGCCCGTATATCGGATTCATTTCTTGTTTCTCGATTGTATGATCTGAGTGTAAAATAACATTTTAATTAATAATTTTCTTTAACTGTGAAATGTTATTGGCATTGTTCAAATGCTTGGTTTTGAGGCTCATGTGGATGAGTCAAGTTTATACTATGTGATTGCATATCTTACTTTACTGCATCATAGTCTTTTTTTATTGGGCTTCGGCTCACGATGTGGGACTTGTTAAACCTTTTTCAAGTAATGATGTTGATGATCACATGGAGTAGATTTAGTGGTGTCTGTGGTGGCGGGTGGTGGAGGATTTTATTTAGTTTTCCTTTTGTATGCCTGTTTCTGAAGGCGTGTTTTATATGCCTTAAGGCGATATATTATATGTATGTTGGAACTGAATGTCTAATGTTCATGAGAGATGAATCATGGGTACTTTGTTAATTTCAAAGGGGGTATTTGATTGTTGAAAAACCTATTTTCATAAAACTGGTGTTTGTTGGACTTTTTACGTGACCCTGGGTTTTGGAACATGACAACTTGGTATCAGAGCTTTGGGTTCGAATACCTAAGAGCCATGGGAAGAGGGTGCATCACCTTATGAGGATGATTGCATGTGTTTAAAAGTTTTTATAACATGATCATGATAGCCTGTTGAGCATGATAGTTTGTGTATATGTGAGTATGGAGGTTGAATCTTAGGATTGATTAGTCTTGCCTTCGGGCGTTTGGATTAACAAATTTAGAAGCTAGGTTAGAAATGCATTTGGCAGGCGTATTTTTTAGCAAAGAATCCAAGTAGGTTATCCAAATTGATGCATTTTTCTTGTCGATTCTCCTCTTTATGTGAGTCGTGTTTACATAAGCTTAAGTGGCTATATGTTAGCATGCTTATGTGTGTAATGTTTTAATCACAGGGATGGGGTCGTGGTCGAGGTCGTCCATATGTCCAGGTTTCAGAAGAAGGGGATGTTCATGCATTAAACTAGGGCTTTTAGGTCTGCATTGTTTACTGGTCTGAAACAGACACACTTTGGTAGGATTGCAATATCTTGAGTTTTACTTACTCAAATGAGTTCAAACCAATTTTGGATGAAAGATAACACAAAAATGTAGGTCTGGATCTAAAGAATACTTTTATAGCAGTTTTCTACATTGTGTTATGATATTTCAAAGATCAAGGCAAAAAGCCCAAAACTCCCAAAACTCAGGCCTATTTTGATTCTAGCCTCTTAGTGTCAAGTGTGTAAGTTTTTGACCCATTTTCTTTGTACACATGTATTTTACTTCAATATATCAATATTTCAGAGCTTATAGAAGTCATGGAATCCATGGAGAAACCCACACCAACTCACAACTTAAACATTCAAACTGAACAATCCCAAAAAATCCAACCATGACTCTTTTATTTTTGAGTTTTGATTCTTGATCTTAGATTTGTGTTTGAGGATGGTGGGAGATATGTTTGATTAATGTAAGATTAGAAGTATTAGAGTCTCTCTTACCTTATTGAGGGTTGCTTCTTAATAATAAAAACCATGGACTTAGCTTTTAAAGCTCCCATCTTCAAGCTTCTTCCTCCTCCTCCTTTCTTCTTCCTTTTCTTTCTTCTTCTTTTCTTTCTTTTCTCAACTCTCCCAAACCCTTCAAGAAAAGTTTAAATCTGGTTTTTCTCCCCCTTTAGCCAAAAATAATGTAAGGGGAAAGAGGGTGTTTGACTTGTATATATATGCAAGGCTTTAGGGAACATAGAATTAAAATTTTGTCCTTATTTCCTTCCATTTCGCATGGGCTAATTAATGTAGTTCAAGCTTTGAGGGGAAAAAATTAGATTTAGGGAAGCTAAATACAATTAGGGTTAGTTTGTGGGGACAAAAATTTGATCCCCCATCAATCAAGAGATTTTGCATTGGTTTGCGTGTCCTTATGTGTAAGATAATGCTTTAAAAATTAATTTGATGTATCTTTTGGTGTCTTTTCCCTTTGAAACCTATTATATTAGTATATTTATGAGAAATATAGTATTCCCATATATTATCATAGTTCCCATTGCAATTGATTAAATAGATGTAGCATTTTAAGTCAAATTAAGCTATTTCGATAATATCTCACTTTTTGACTTATTTTGTTATGCATGAACTTCAATAGTGATTTGTTTTCTTTTATTAACCTATAACACCATAATATTATGTATATTACTTGTTTGACAAGTATTGAATCATCATAATACTTAACTTATGTGAGACCCCGACCCGTTTTATTTTAAGAGATGATTAAGTGTTGATAGGAGTAAGAATTAAAAACTTGAGCTTAGTGATGTTTTGAGCTTGGGTATGCATGAAAGGTATGTTAGAGGAAAAATATGAGGTTCTAGTGGATGTTTGGACAAAAATATATAAAAAATGTGTGAAGATAAGTGACATACCTTCACTAATTTGGCCATAACGTTTTGTAAAAAATGAATTTTTGTATGAGGTTTGAACCATTGGAAAGTAGACTTCTGGGGCTTCAATTTGAGCACAAGAGCGACCCTATTTGGAGTTCGGATGAAGGAGATATGCTCGTTTAAAGTCGGACCAAAACTGCAGTCGCAGCCGAGACCGATCGAGCGGTTTGTGATGGGCATAGGTTATAAATGTCGGTTTTTGGGCTGGTTTTGTTATTTTCTCTCCTCTCCTCTCCCTCTAAAAGCTTAGGAGTGAGCTAGGGCCTAGTTTTGGAGGTCCATGAGAGTTTCCTTGTTCGTTAGGGGTGAAGATCTTGCCGTTTCCTTGCGCGAGCGGCTATTGGAGAGCATGGATATACGTTGGAAGCTCCTTTGAAGTTGAATGTGTTGGGCTTTAGCGACTTGGAGCTCACACGGGGCTTGATTCTTGATGGAGGATCTTCTTTGAGGTTGGATCTAGACTCACTCTTGTGGTATGACTTTGATTTGTGTTGATTACTTTCAATAGGAAAAACCCTAGTATGTTGTGTGTATAAAACTAAGACTTTAGTATGGATATTTGGAGAAGGCTACGTTGTGTAAATCTTATGTTGGGTATTTGGGAAATATTATTCTTGGAAACGAATAAAAATTGGGATGATGGAGTTTGTTATGTTGATGAAATTTACTAAGGATGGAAGGATTTGAATTATTGATTGAAAATTGTAATTGGATACAACATGATCTAATGTTGGTAATTTCACTAAATATGAGATTTAAGAGTTATTTGAGAGATTTGGGTATTATTAACCTTGATTCTTTTTAAGAATTTATTGTACAAAAAGGATTTTTGGTTGGTTATTTTGCTTTTCTTAAACTTTTATGCCCCGAGAGAGAATTTAGCATGATTTATTCCTTTCTTTTAAAGTAAACTCTTGGCCCAAAGCATGTTAAAAGATGAGAAAATACTTTTAAGTATCAAAAACTAAAATTTTTAGCTTCAAAAAGAATCAGGAGCACGACCGATCGATAGACCGCTCGAGCGGTCTATCGGGCGGTCTTTTGGCCCTCTCGGTTCTTTGGTGCATGTGAGAGACCGCTCGAGCGATTTTCTCACCGATCGAGCGGTCTGGGCCCTTTTTTCAAAATTTTGATATTTTTCTTAAAGGTTTGGGTATTGGGTACCTTGGCCCTAACTTCCTAAAATACTTTTTTACATTGATTAAACCCTTGGTTGGGCCCCTTTGAAACATTTTAAACTTGTTGCTTCTTGAAAAAGAAAATGAATAATAATAATAATGATAATAATATATTAGACTCTGGCGAGTTTGGGATATGAAGTGGGATAGTTGTGGTGAGGCATGGATGGAAAGACTATGGATTTTAAATTTGTTTGTATATATCTAAGATGGGTGCTTCCTTTTTAAATAAGATGCATACTAATGAATTTAATCTTGTGTTGAGGCGTGATGACATTGCTCAATAATATGAAAATTTATGAGGATTTTCATGTTGAAGTAATGATGCATGATGCATGAGATATGAAAGACATTGTGAAATACTTGAATGGAATGTGATTTTACAATAAAGAACAAGTTGTGAAATGTGACCCAACATGTGAAAATTTGAAATGTGGAATGTGCATAATGAGGGGCTGTGGTCTTACGGTGAAAGCCCACGAAGGTTCTTGCATAATGAGGGGCTGCGGTCCTGCGGTGAAAGCCCGCGAAGGTTTATACATTCAAAGATTAAATGTGAAAACTAAACACTTAATTTTAATGAACCGTATGGGTTGCTGTGAATTAAGTTGGCCTGGCAGGTTCGCGGTGAAAGATCGAAAACTTGCGCAAGATGGGGACCACATGCCCACGGGTTAGCCCCCGAAATGTAGTGTTGTGTCGTGGTGAGTTATAGAGCTATCTATTACTCAATGGCTTCGCGTAGCCTATTGGGGGAATAGGGAGGGATTTCTATAAGCTACGCCCGACGCCGGTTCATTGTTATGATACGATTTTGTGATAAATTGGGTAATGAAAATGTGATTTGGTTTATGTCAAAAATCGGGTGATGAGAATAAATGTGAAAGAAAGGAATATTTAGAAAAAAAAAGGTTTATTGGATGAATAACTTGGCGTGCGTGAAAATAAATAATGGATTTATGGAACTTGTATTATTATTCCGGTTGCACCCACCACACCTCACAAATCATGCTTAGCATAGAGTTAGTCTTTATCCTACGAGCTTCGGTTCATGTATGTATATAAAACAATTTCAGGTTTCGAAGATCTGGGACGATACCAGGGCAGAGGATGCATGTGGGGAAAAGCTAGAGGAAAGATTTGTTTCATAGCATTTGAGTTATGTTCGTATGTAAAGTAAAGTGGATGAATGCAATTAATAAGAGAATTTAAAGTTGAACACATAATGCCATCTATTTTTGCGTGGTTTTGTAAAGTTGGAATCGTTTATGATTGTTTAAAGGAGATAAAGTGTTGTTATTAAGAAAGTCATTGTTGGTAGCTTTTATGTGGGCCAATTTGGGTTGTATCCATTGGTTCTCGGGGTTCGGGGCGTTACAACTTAATACTTTTCTCATCATTTTAAGCTAAAAAGAAAGTAAAAAGTCACTTTTTGGCACTCTTCCCAAGGTGGTCGGCCACTAAGGGATATTTTTGTCAATTTTTATGTTATTTTGTCCTTTACAACTTAATTGTACTTAAACCCTTGATTTAGGGTATCCATGTGTCAAAATTTGAGTTTTTAAGACTTTTCGCGCTTAACCCTTATCTTAAACGACTTGGACATATAACTTTGGATTCTTATCCTCAACATTAGGGTCTTAATACATGCTTATATGGTTCCCACTCTATCCCAAGTCTCGGGCTTGAAATATTAAATGGTCGGGCCGGTTCTTCTTACCGAACTTAGGTTCGAAATTTCGTTTCTTTTGAGATGTTCTTTCTTTTCTATTCATATATTTGAGTTTGAGTTATTACAACAACCGTCAGCAAGGGCAAAGCTGTAAAGATCAAGCAAGATGATTGCAACAATGAACGAGTTGTTTGAAGAAGATGGTGCAGCTTGACCTATTGAAGAATGATTGATGGAGTGTTCGCCCTTTACAAGAGAGAAAAGAGTATTCGTTGATGCTCGGAGGTATGCCCACATTCATAAAGTCTAAGATATATGTTAGTTAAACTTATTACATCATTTTGGGAAGAGGTACACTTGAAGGATAAAGAATTTTAAGTTAACACTAGTTAAACAACCACCACGCCACAGGTATACAACATGATCTTTGAAAATTATGTAGTAATCGGTCTAAGATATTAGTAAGACAAAACAACCATTACTCAAAGTGCTGACATGTAAGGTCGACCTTATCCACACCCTCAACAGAGAATGACTCAGACAAGGGTAAAACTTTGAGAAGAAGTGATGCAAGTTAATCAACCACAACCTTTCACACGAAGAAGTACAATACGAAATTTTGAGGAAAAAATTTACTTTTAGGGGGGTAGATTGTGGCAATCCATCTCAAACCCTAGTATTAATGACAGTTAGCTAACAAGATCTTAGGTCGCTAGAAGGTTAAAAACCCTAACTCAAACCGAAATCCTAATTTGATTCGAAAACCTTAAAAAGACTTAATACTCAAGAGGCAAAACTCTAATACTTAGAAAAGACTCCTAACATCCTTAATTAAGTAAATAACATGAAATGTTAGATTAAAAATTAAAATCTCTCATAATTAGGGTAAAATAACCATTTTACTCCTTGTACACTAAAAAGTCTTAAAAATTCAAATTGTAATACATAGACACCCTAAATCAAAGATTTAAATACAATTAAGTAAAAAAAGACAAAAATAATATCAAAAATGACAAAAATACTCCTAGTGGCCGGTCACATTGGAGTTTGTGCCTAAAAGTGACTTTTTATCTTTTTAAACTCAAAAATGAGAAAAAGTTATACAAACCAAGCATTATTATGAAACACGATTATTTAAACATGTAATATACATGATAATATAATAATATAAGCCATCAAAAGAAAAAGATCATTATTGAAATTCTTACATACTAAAATAAGTTAAAAAGTCATATCTTGTCAAACTAACTTAATTTGACTTAAAAACCTACACCCATTTAATCAATTACAATAAAAATTATAATAATTCATGAAAATACTAAATTAATCATAAAATTACTAAAATAATATGATTTAGTAGGTAAGGACACCAAAAAGATACACCGGATTAAATTTTAAAGCGTTTCTTGCACAATATGGTACCAATACCTAGTTTAAACTGCAAATTAACGCAAAATAAGCTTTTGGTCTGCCCCAAACTGGCCCTAGACGAAATTCCATATTCCATGGACTGAAACCACAAGTCTCTATTGCCCTACCCATGCCATGCAACCAATTGAAATAAAAAGGGTTAAAAAAATAAAACTTCCAACCATTATGAACTCCACTACCCTTCCCTCACTGCATATTTCGGTCACTCCCTCTGCGTACTACATATTATGGTCAAGAGAGTGAGAGACTTCAGAATTTTTGAAGTCTTGAGAGTTCATCAAAGTTTGAGAGAAGAAAGAAGAAGAAGAAGAAGAAGAAGGGTCTAAGAAAGGAAGGTCTTTTGAGACCAAGTTGGATAAAGCTAAGTCCTCTAGTCATCCAGCATCCATTAGGTCCTTAAACAAGTAAGTAAACCTCTAAAACCCTCTGTTAATCTCATAAAAAAATCTCCTTCAACTCATCTCTTTAAACACATTTAATATCAAGAACTGAAAAATGGATTAAAAAAGCATTGTAGTGAGAAAACTAGGACTTTTAATGATTTTTATGATAGGAAATGTGCTTGTATATTTGTATTCATGAGATATGTAACTTCTATAAGTTCTGAAACAATGATATTTGAGTCTAAAACACATGCATGTAAAGAATAAGGACCATATGTTGACATACCATGAGCAAGGAGGCTAGAACTCTTAAAGGCCTGATTGTTTAGTATTTTTAGCTCTCTGTCCCGAATTTTGAAATATCATAACTAAACATAGAAAAATGATCTCGGTTTTGATGTTATATTTCATAAAAAATTTGTTTGAACTAATTTGAATGAGTAGAAGTCAAGATATAACTTTTTCCAAACTGTGTCAGTTTTGAACGAGCCAGTATTGCAGACCTAAAAACCCTAGTTTAGGACACGATTGGAGCTTAGGTCAAAACATAAAAGTTGTTGATAACATGTATATCTTCATGTCCATCAAAAATGAGCTCCAAATATTGAGGACTGATAGGTTAAAGCACATATGAAAGTCACTATTGTGGATTTGTGAGTAATAGAACATTCTGTCACATATTTTTGTATAACTAGAAACCCATATTTTTAGTGATCTACTCCAAAAGTGGTTTTCACGAAACATATAGGTAAAATATTGTACTGATTACTGTCTAAAATTCAAACTTAGATACCCCCGAGTGATCCCTCAAACTATTTTTAAACCCTCTGTAATAGACAAATTTTGTTGTGTGTTTTATAATTGACTGAACCTATTTTACAAAATAGCTTATATCTCTAATTTATTTCAAATAACTAGTCTTAGAACTATTCATAAGACTTGTAGGGAACATGTTAAACTATAACATATCCAATAATGGGCTCTTTTTAACTTGATGGGCTCTTTTTAACTTGATTTAATATCCCAAAATTGATACCAATTGAAGCATTTTTTTGTACTTTTGTTTGTAAATTGTTGAACCACTTTCACTTGTATGAAATTATTCACCTATTTGCTTTAGGATTTGACCTTAATGTTAAATATAAAAGTTGTAGAAAATATTCTTATCTAAATGGTTACTGAAAATCAGAACCTAATACCAAGTCTAGATACCCCAAAACCCTACTATCCTTTTTAAATTAACACTTGAATGTTGGCCTTTAAAATTGTTAAGTGTGTGGTAGAGTACCCCTTGTTGTGAGACTTGAAGTTTGTATCTTAATTGGTTTGAAATGGATAATTAATGTTTTATAATGAATATAAGATGATTAGAACACATGGTATCAATTTTGAACCACGTCTTGAGAGTAGTAACTTGTACTTCATATACTTGTACTTAGTGTTTTAGCTAGTTGTACCTTGTGTTATGCCATGCTTAGTTTAAAGTTATGTTATTGATAATTGTATTTGAGGTGCATATTACAACCCATAGGTATTATCACACTTGCATCTTGGCATATCGGAGTTTTTTCTATATAAACTGTTGTAGGTTGGAATATGTTACAATTATTCTATTTCTCGATTCTGAGTCTAGGGCATCTCTGGTTGGCAGTTTTGTAAGTATTTTGGGAGATTGTTTATCATGGAACTTGTTGGGCACTATGGGTTCGTCGCTAGAATTTTATCTCTAATAACTTGGACTTTGGGTTGATACCAAGCAAGCATCCCGGATCTTAAGGTGAGATTATTAGTTTTACGCATGATTATTATTTTGCTGGCCCGAGGATAAGGATGTTAATGGCTCGCCCCCCCACGTCGTTGTCATTTTGCAGTAAAACAACTGTGGCATGAAGCCCGACGATGGATTTACTATTCGCAATGAGGCTCGAGGATAGGTTTAGTGATCATTTGCCCATAAAGTCTACTCTGGAAACTCCTGATGTGGAATCCATATTATGATTCTGGGTGTTTGTTGGGTTGGGCATTTGCATTGCATCCAGGACATCACATACTTACATGCTTGTTCTTATATCTTCTTGTCATGTGATAATTATCTAATTTGTCTATCTTCTTGACTTAAAAATGTACTAAGTGTTAAATGGTATGCGTTGTGAAATATTTTATACCGTGATATTGGTTAGAAGGTTTAGAGTGTTTTCTATTGGATTTTGGCTTATGAATTTATGTCACAAGTGAGGCAGAAGAATTCTTTGAAGAAGAAATTCTTGAAGAAGATGATGTCTAGGAATACCGGGGTGACTTCTAGGAGCAAGAAGATCCCGACGATGCTTGCTAAAGAATCAAGTCTTCTTTTCCATTTTTGTTCTTTTTGTTCAGTTTCCTAGTGTGTGAGACCTAGACCCGTCGTTTTTTGAGATATTAATATATGTTGATGTGTTCCTTTCCATATATGTATCTCTTGGTGTATGGTTTATGTTTTCAGTTGTAGAACATAATGTTTTGTATAGGTGTTATACATGTATGCATCGGCGGGGAGGAGGGGTTTGGCTTGGTTATGTTTTTTTAATTTCTCTCCCAGCGAAGACCGCTCGAGCGGTGGGGAGCGCACTCGAGCGGGCTGGTGGAAGAGTGGTGGTCCGAGAGGTGACCGCTCGAGCGGTGCTTGGGCACCCGAGCGGTGGTGTGGCAGGGCCTATGTCGGAAAGGGGTCCGCTCGAGTGGTGGGTCCTGGGCGCAAAAATCTATAAAGAGAACAAATATCTTCTTGGAGACTCAAAATATCTTTTTTAAGCAAATCTCTTTCTCTCCACCTTTTCTCTACCTTCTCTCTAGCTTTCGGGAGGGCTCGGGCTTAGTTTTTTGCGGTTAGATAGCAGATCCTTGCTGTCGGTGACGTGGGCTTTGTATCCATCTGGACAGATTGTCGTCCCAACGAGGTTAGATTTTAAGGTGTCGAGCTTTTAGCTCTTTCAGATAGGATTCTAGACCATACTGCTATTGAAGGGTGTTGTATGTAATTATACTTGCTTTCACCTGGTAGAAGTAAGTGCATTAAATGTGGTTTCCATGTTTTAAACCTTAGTTTTCGGTAAAATGTGGGTTTTACACCTTTTCTTAGTTTTATACATGATCTAGATCTGTTGAGATCCGTGATTTTCAAAAGAAGGTTTGAAAATAGAGTGTTTTTATGAAAACATGTTTGTGGAGGTTTGAAGCTAACCATTGGGGTTAAGTATTAGTTTTGTTAGAAATCTGTTGCTACATGTTTGTTAATCTCCATGTGAATGGATTAGATCTCTTTTATACATCTAATGTAGAATTGTTTTATGGGTTTTCGTAGTTTGATCTACGGTTGGGTTTTTAAATATTTTTCATAGATGTACCGTGATAGTGGGTATGTGGATGTGGACTTATATTGCTCCTCGGTGGAAGTTTAGAAACATGCACAGCGTAGGTGCTCTATACCTTCGGGTCAATCCCCGTAAATTGAGTCGGGTGTCTCTGTGAATGGCGATATATGGGTGCTTTGGAACCTTGGGTTTTGGTCTCGTAAATTAAGTAATAGGTCTCTGGACCTTCGGGTTAGTCCCGTAAATTGAGTCGGTTACCTCCGTTAATGGCATCGTTGTCGTAACTCTGTCTAGAACTTGTCATTACCGAGCAGGCCTTGAGTGGTGACTAGGGTAATGGGCAAGTGTCTATAGTTGTTACCTTTGTCAGTGTGGCAGGGTCGGTACATAGGATTACATTTTATTTTTTTCTCCTCGGTTGTGTAACCCGAGTGGAGAATTCTATGTTTTTACTACTTTCCTTTAACTGTGGCATGATATCTGTTACGATGATATGCATAGTTTCAATGATGAAAATGATGGTTTTCAGATGAAAAACTAGTGGTTTTGAGAGAAAACCTTTTTGGTTCTCGTGGTCGAGTTAGCTCCCACCATATGATTGCATAGCCTGCTTTACTGTCTATTTTCTATTGGGCTTCGGCTCACGGTGTGAGATTTTGCTGTAAAAACATTTTGAGGTGATCATGTGGAGTTGACCAAAAAGCTCGTGGTGATGGAGAGCTTGCTGTAGTTTTCCTATTTTGGACATGTACTTGTACATGTGATGCCTGTTTCAAAAGGCGAGTTTTGTACGCCTTGAGGCGGTATATTTATTCATGTATGAGATTGCATGTTTACTGTTTATGAGAGTTGAACTATGGGGATTTTTATCCAAATGATGTATATTTTTGAGTTGATAGTTTTCCAACTGCAAATCTTATTTTCTCAAACAGTGTTTTGGTTGGCTTTCACGTGATCCTGGTGTTTGGGACGTGACCACTTGGTATCAGAGCTCCGGGTTCGAATACCTAAGAGCCATGGAAAAGAGGGTACATCACCTTGTGAGAATGTATGTGTGCTTGATTGCATGTGTTCAAGAGTTTTCTTACATAAGCATGATAGCCTGTTTAGCATGATGGTTGTGTATACGTGAGTATGGAGGTTGGGCCTTAAGATTGATTAGTCTGGCCTTCGGGTGTTTCGATTAACAAACTTGGGAGCCAAGTTAGAGACGCATTTTACGGACGTGATTTCTATCTAGGAATCTAAATAGGTTATCTAGATGGATGAGTCTCTCTTGCTGGTTCTTCTCGGTACGTGAGATATGTGTTGACATGATCTAAGTGGCTATATGTGTTAACAGCTGGGGGGAGAGCTTCTCTCTCTAGAGAATGCTCTCCCCAAGGGCTTCCATGGTGACCCTCGGTCCAGATGCTTACCCTCTTGAGTTGAGATTAGCGTGTAGAGCTAGATCTGTTTTGGATAATGTACATGTTGCAGGCCCAATGTTCTGAGTTGTTTCGGATCACATCCATGGCAAAGATGGGGGCAATCTAAGAGTGCTCAGGGCTTGGGCGCTGGATCTTGATTATGTCTTTCTGTGTTTTGAAGAGTTCTATTTCTCCTAACAGAGTAGGTGAAGCTCATTAGCTTTTTTACGAAGCCGCGGATCTAGGTTTCTAGTTCAGGTATTTTGGACCCTTATCTAGGTTTTTGTTATGTTCATGGCAGTTTGATGTTTCTTATTTTCTGTGATATTTTCCTGAGTTTTATGGAGATGCAAGTTGAATTTTATGATTTTGTAACTATCCGGGTATGCCTATGGTTTGGTAAAGCAGGCTTGGTGGTTATGTTCTGATCTTTTGCATGTTTGTTTGAGTGTTTCCCGATGGGTTTGTTATACTCTTCGTGGAAGATGATGGCCATGCTCAGTGGTTTACACAACTTAGTTTTGTGTGATTAAATCTGGGTCTCTAGTTGTTTGTACGATGAAGATATCCTTTGAAGTTGTTTTAATAGAGTTCTTCATTACACAACTTTGCTGAGGAAGAAGAGGTAACGCGTTGCACGTGCTGGTGCCGTAACTGGTGCACGTGCTGGTGCCGTAACTGGTGCACGTTTGGAGCAGTTTGCGCGACAGACCTACTGTAGCAGAGCAGACCTGCGGTAGTAGCAATTTGTTGCAATCCGCTGACTAAAGTGACCTGTGTATAGCTCCTGATTTTGCAAAACTGTGGGCCCATGGTTTTGTGAAGTACATGGTGGGTGGTGGGTCCCACGAAAAAAGCGACAGGCACATGGGGTTTCTTCAGCTTTTACCTTTTGGTTAATGAGTTAACAGTGGTGGATTTGGGTAACTATGGGCTGGTGAGACAAACCTGTAGCAGCGTTCTTTGTGAAAATAGTGTGCGGTGGGACCCGCTCGTGTCATCATGGTGGGCCCCAATTTTTTCTGCCACTAGGTAATGGGGTTTGGGCTTATGTGGGCTTAACAGTGAGTGGGATGTGGGTCCCGCCACTGTTGTGGATATTGGTGGTTTCCTTGGATGACCCCTTCGTACCTCCCGTTGGAACTTCACTTTGGTTCTTTCTTGCTCGAGCTTCTATTTCTCCTATCTTTTCCCCTACCTCCGGAGAGTGTGATGCCTATTGAGGAGCTGTGGTTGCTTTGGTTTAGAGGAGGATCTGCTTGCATCTCTAGCTGGGTACCTATAGTGGGGGCTTTAGTGGTTCGTTGAGTGGGGTTCTAGCTAATGGTCTGCATCGTCTGGATCCAGTGGTAGAGATTCCTTTGGGATGGCCTAGGTTTCCTCTTTGCCAGACTCTCTGGTGCTGTTCTTCCCATTACTTATTGCTGACTTAGGGGAGGTTGGTTATTAGTTTTGGCCGGATTTGAGCTGGAGTATGTGGGGCTAATCTGTCGTTGCTTCTTTTAGCTGGCTGGGGGCCCATCTATCTCTAGTACTTTGCTCTTCGACCTCTGTTGGTACCCTTTCGGTTGTCCTTTGGATCTATGTTTGCCTATATGGGTACCTTTATATTAAGGTCTCTTTGGACGACCCCTTCGTACCTCCCATTAGAAGTTCAGTTTGGTTCTTCCTTACTCAAGATTCTGTTTCTCCTATCCTTTCCCCTGCCTCCTGGGCGTGTGGCACCTTTTGAGGAGCTGTGGTTTCTTTGGTTTAGATGAGGATCTGTCTGCATCTCTAGCTGGGTACCTGTGGTAGGGTCTTTAGTGATTCGTTGAGTGAGATTCTAGCTAATGGTCTGCTTCATCTGGATTCGATGGTAGAGATTCCTTTGGGATGACCTAGGTTTCCTCTTTGCTAAACTCTCTGGTGTGTTCTGCTCATAACTTATTGTTGACTTAGGGGAGGTTGGTTAATTGTTTTGACCGGATTTGATCTGGAGTTTCTGGGGATGATCTGTCGTTGCTTCTTTTGGCTGGCTGGGGGCCCATCTACCTCTGGTACTTTGCTCTTTGACTTCTGTTGGTTCTTTTTCGGTTGTCCTCTGGACCTGTGTTTGATCCTTGGTGGTTCTGTTGTTAGTTTTTTTTTTGCTGGGGTTTTTTTTTTATCTGGGAGGTCTCGTTTACTTAGCTGCCTAGGCTACGTTGGCTAGGGTGTGGTGGTGGGACCGATGGCAATTTTGGTTAGGGGCTGGCCTTCTGATTCTGAGCTGGGGTTCCCTTGGGGCCAGCCCTTCTGATACGCCTTAGCGCCGTGGTTTTGAGTACCAGCTTGCTTCGACCTCCTGAGCTACCAGGGTTGTGACGTCTTCTTAGCTATATTGATGTTCTTTTTTAGGCTATAGAAGAGTTTTTGGGAGCCATGTATTGCCGTTCTCTCGGATGCTGGTTTTTCCCAATGATGATTGTCTTGATTGAGGTTCTAGCTCTGGTATAGATATTTTGCTCTCATCAACAGTGGTGTTCCTGTCTCTATCCTTTCCCCCAATTGGTTGGGGAGTGTGACTTTCTCTGTGAGACTAGGCTTACCTTAGTTTGGGTCAGTGGAATTTCTTTGTCCTTGCCAGTTCCTTGATTTTAGATAGGTGTCCTATGACTACTATGTTTGTTTTGTCAGTTGGTTTTGCCCATCCATGCGGGTTGTGCATGGAACGTGTTTTATTAGCTAGCTTCCCCGCTTTTAAGCGGAGGTTGGGTCCTTTGCTTTTTTAGGGCAGTGTTTGTAAACATGTATTCTTTTGGTTTTAGGGAGCTTTCTCCCTTTATGTTATTGATGTATTTACCTGGGGTATACCCCTTGTAAACATGTATTCTTTTCCTTTTTTATGTTACAATTAATTACTAAAAAAAAAAGTGGCTATGTGTTAGCATGCTTATATGTGATCTGTCTTTTACGTTAGCAATAACATGTTGTATGGATGCTTATCCTATTATATTGCTTTCGTTTAGCGTTATGTCCACGCGGGGAGGACGAGGCCGAGGTTGAGGCCGTGGCCGTGGTTTTGGCCAAAGGGATGTTCCATTCCCAGATGTTGGGGATGCTAATGCACCCTAAGGACCTGTTGGCGAGGGAGATCTGTTGCGTGAGATGGTTGGCTCCATCCGGCAACTGGCTGAGGCCACTAGGGGAAGGGAGAGTGTACCTAAGCTAAGGGCGACGGTTGCGATGCGTGAGTTTTGCCGTCTGGACCCTCCTACATTTTTTGAGGATCCCAACCCCACGGTAGCCACTGAGTGGCTGGAGCTGGTTACCAGGATTCTGAACACACTTCAGATAGAGGAAGATGACCTGCGGGTTAGGTTTGCTGCCTTCTAGCTGAGGGGGAGTGCTCACATGTGGTGGAAGTTTGCCAAGACCACAGTGGGAGGCACTTGGGAGGCATTCACGAAGGTATTTATGGAGAAATACTTTTCAGCGATGTTGAGGGATCGCTACAGAGAGGATTTCCTTTTTCTGACGCAGGGGATGATGACAATGATTAAGTATGAGGTGGAGTTTACTAGCCTATCCCGGTTTGCACAGGAGATTATGCCCATTGATGAGTTCCATGCGAAGCGGTTCGAGAGGGGTTTGAGGCCCATTATTAGAGATTGAGTGGCGGCATTTCAGGTATAGGTCTTTACAGAGTTGGTACAAATGGCCATGAATGTGGAAGACACTCTGAATGAGACGCGCAGAGACAAAGACAGTCGAAGTTAGCAGGACGGGGGATGTACACAAAGTCAAGGACGCAAGGAGAATAAGCGTCGACGAACATCTGGTCCAAGTTCTCATCCAGTGGGGTCGTATCTGCCACAGCCTTTTACATCTATGTCTCCTGTAGCTTCAGCGAGAAGGTCAGAGCGTAGAGAGCCTATTTGTTACAGATGTCAACGGCCAAGGCATCGTGTGACAAAATGTCAGAGTCCAACACCTGTTCAGGCACAGTCGCAGTCGCAGGCGCAGGGAAGGGGGCTAGTGATATGTTTTGAGTGCGGCTTGTCTGGGCACATCTGTAGAGATTACCCTAGAGGAGGGAGCTTGCGGAGCACAACTGGAGCACCAGTTACTCCATCCGTCTAGGGACGTCAGTTATCTTGATTTGCTGAAGGGGGTGCTTCAGTACAGTCGGGCAGACAATCTATAGTTCAGGGTTACAGTGGATAGGCCAGAACTTATGTTCTTGCAGATCCCAGTTCATCCAGAGCACCGATTTTGCCCGATGCTGCTGCTACCACCTCCATGATCAGAGGTACCTTTCTAGTCTATAGATCATGGGCCAGTGTCCTTATCGACACGGGAGCATCACATTCGTTTATATTATCTGCTTTTGCATTTGCTTTGGGGCTGGAAACGGACTAGTTGGGTAGTACTTTGAGCGTGGGGACCCCAGTCAATAGGAGTGTGACGTTGAGTCTAGTCTATAGATCATGCGTGTTGGAGGTCGCCGGTCATTGTTTAGAGTTCGACTTTATCATTCTAGACATGACCTCGTTTGATGTCATCCTAGGGATGGATTGGCTAACCACCTATCGTGTCTTTATCGATTGCAATCGACAAAGGGTAACGATTTGTACACTAGTGGGAGATTGTTTTTGCTTTGTGGGAGACCAAGATGAGGGTTTGATGACGATGTCGGGCGCTGTGCAGAACTAGGGCAACCTGGGTTTCCTCTTTTCAGCTCTCACATTGGATGAGGAGGTTAAGGTTCGAGGGGAGTTACCTCCGGTGGTTTATGACTACCCAGATGTCTTTCTTGACTATCTATTTGAGTTGCCACCGAACTGTGAGGTAGAGTTCTCCATTGATCTAGTTCCCAGAGCTGCTCCCATATCTATATCGTCTTACCATTTTGCACCTGCTGAGTTACGTGAACTCAAGGTACAGCTTCAGGAGTTGTTAGACAGGGGGTTTATACGTCCGAGTACTTCATCGTGGGGAGCTCCTACTCTTTTTGCGAAGGATGAATTTTAGCATTTGTGTATCGACTACCGAAAGCTGAATCAGGTGAATGTGAAGAATAAGTATCCGATGCTGAGAATAGATAATTTGTTTGATCAGCTGAAGGGTTCGAGCTGCTTCTTGAAGATTGACTTGAGATCAAGGTACCACCAGTTGAGGATTAGGGGTGAGAACATAGCGAAGACTGCCTTTCGAACTCGCTATGGTCACTACGAGTTTCTGGTCATGCCGTTCGGTCTGACGAACGCACCAGCTATGTTCATGAGTTTGATGAATCGTATTTTACATCCTTATCTGGATAGTTTTGTGGTAGTGTTTGTGGATGATATACTTATATACACACCCACTAGGGAGGCACACGAGGATCACCTGCGGATCGTGCTATGGACTTTGAGAGAGCATCGCTTGTACGCGAAGTTTGACAAGTGTGAGTTCTGGATGTCTGAGGTGAGGTTTCTTGGACACGTCATGTCGTCAGATGGGATATCAGTGGATTTATCGAAGACAGACGCTGTGACTGGTTGGGAGCAACCAAAGAGCATCTTTGAGATTCGTAGTTTTCTGGGTTTAGCTGGTTACTATCGGCGGTTCGTAAAGGATTTTGTGAGACTTGCTGCACCAATGACGCATCTGACGTGGAAGGGAGTTCTGTTTGTTTGGAGTGAGTCCTGTGAGTTGGCATTCCATGAGCTGAAGATGAGGTTGACTAGCGCTCTAGTGTTAATCATTCCAGAGCAAGGCTTGGGGTATACAGTATACTGTGACGCATCACACAACAGTTTAGGTTGCATTCTGATGCAGGAAGGAAAGGTTGTAGCATATGGTTCTCGACAGTTGAAGACGCACGAGAAGAACTACCCAACACAAGACTTGGAGTTGGCAGTCGTGGTCTTCGCTTTGAAGACATGGCGTCACTATCTTTATGGTGAGCACTTCGAGGTTTTCTCCTATCACAAGAGCTTAAAATACTTATTTTCGCAGAAGGACCTAAACTTGCGCCAACGATGGTGGATGGAGTTGTTGGCGGATTATGATTTCGACTTGCAGTACCATCCAGGGAAGCCCGATGTTGTGGAAGACGCTCTCAGTAGGAGATCCTTACAGGTCATTAGCTTATGTGGCTATGCGTGAGTGGGACATGCTTGGAGAGATTGGGGAGTTTGATCTGTGTCTTAGAGAGACAGTGACGAGTACCATCTTGTTTTCAGAAGTTACTCAACCAGCGTTGATAACACGTGTGCTAGAGCTCTAGTAGACGGATCAGGAGGCTCAGATGATACGAGATCATGTTGCTAGTGGAGAGAATACAGCAGGATGGGTTGTGAGTTCATATCTGAGTCTGAGATTAGCGGGGAGGATGTTTGTGCCAAAGTCATGCTGTGCTGATATACTACATGAGTGCCATCATTCTCGCCTTACTGTGCATCTTGGAGGCACGAAGATGTATAATGACCTGCGTCGTCAGTTCTGTTAGACGATAATGAACAGAGACGTGATCCAGTTTGTCTCTCGGTACCTTACCTAGCAGAAGGTGAAGGCGGAACACCAGAGGCCAGCGAGCTTGTTGCAGCCATTATCGATTGCAGAGTGGAAGTGGGAGCACATCATAATGGACTTTGTGTCAGGACTTCCTCGGTCACCTAGGGGACACGACACCGTATGGGTTGTGGTTGATAGGTTGACAAAGTTTGCACACTTTCTCCCCATTTGCATGAAGGATTCAGTGGAGAAACTGAGTCAGTTGTATGTCAGAGAGATAGTCAGGTTGCATGGAGTGCCAGTGTCTATTGTTTCTGACCGAGATCTGCGCTTTACATTGCACTTTTGGCAGAGTCTTCAGGAGGCTTTGGGGACGAACTTGATGTTCAGTACTGCATTTCACCCCCAAACGGATGGCCAATCTAAGAGGACTATACAGATTCTGGAGGACATGCTGAGAGCTTGTGTCCTTGATTTCAGAGGTTCATAGGAGGATCATCTACCGTTGGCAGAGTTTGTATACAATAACAGCTATCAGTCCAGTATTGAAATGGCACTATATGAGGCTTTGTATGGTAGACCATGTAGATCACCTGTGTGTTGGACAAATGTGGGAGAGACCACAGTCTTGGGACCCGACATGGTGCGAGTGACGACGGAGAAGATTACAGTGATACGCCAATGCCAATGCCTTTTGACGGCACAGAGTCGCCAGAAGAGTTATGCATATCAGAGGAGATGACCTTTGGAGTTTGCAGTAGGGGGTCATGTGTTTCTAAAGGTCTTGCCAGGTAGAGGTTTAATGAGGTTTGGTCGTAGCGGGAAGCTATCACCGCGTTTCAGTGGGCCTTTTGAGTTTCTAGACAAAGTTGGAGAGCTCGCTTATCGTTTGGCTTTACCACCTCAGTTAGCATCTGTGCACAACATATTCCACGTTTCTATGCTTTGGAGGTATGAGCCCGATCCTTCTCATGTGTTAGATTAGGCTGAGTTGCGGGTTGATGAGGATGCCACTAACGAGGACCGTCCAGCGAGGATTCTTGATGCAAAGGAGCAGGTGTTACGGGGCGGAACAATTGCTTATGTCAATGTCCTATGGCTTCATCACAGGGTGAGGAAGCGACGTGGGAGCTTGAGTCTGGGATGCGTGCTAGATACCCATACCTATTTATCTCGTGATCTTATTGCGAATTTCGAGGGTAAAATTCCTTAAGGGGGGAGAGTTGTGAGACCCGAACTCGTCTCTTTTTGAGATATTAATATATGTTGACGTGTTCCTTTTCATATATGTATCTCTTGATGTATGGTTTGTGTTTTCAGTTATAGAACAGCATGTTTTGTATAGATGTTATACATGTTATGCGTGCGGGGGGTTTGGCTTGGTTGCTTTTTTTCAGTTTCTCTCTCAGCGACGACCGCTCGAGCGGTGGGGAGCGTGCTCGAGCAGGATGGTGGCAGAGTGGTGGTCCGAGAGGTGACCACTCGAGCGGTGCTTGGGCTCCTGAGCGGTGGTGTGGCAAGGCCTATGTAGGTAAGGGGTCCGCTCGAGCGGTGCTTGGGCGCTCGAGCAGTGGGTCTGAGGCGCAAAAATCTATAAAGAGAACAAATATATTTTTGGAGACTCAAAATATCTTTTTCAAGAAAATCTCTTTCTCTCCACCTTTTCTCTACCTTCTTTCTAGCTTTTGGGAGGGCTCGAGCTTAGTTTTTCGGGATCGGATAGCAGATCCTTGCTGTCGGCGATGTGAGCTTCGTATCCATCTGGACGAATTCTCGTTCCGACAAGGTTGGATTTTGAGGCATTGAGCTTTTACCTCTTTGAGGTAGGATTCTATACCCTACTGCTGTTGAAGGGTGTTGTATGTAATTATACTTCCTTTTGCCGGGTAAAAATGCATTAAATGTGGTTTTCATGTTTTAAACCTTGGTTTTGGGTAAAAAGTAGATTTTACGCCTTTTCCTGGTTTTATACATGATCCGGATGTGTTGAGATCCGTGGTTTTCAAAAGGAGGTTTGAAAATGGGGTGTTTTTTTGAAACACATGTTTGCGAAGGTTTAGAGCTAACCGTTGGGGTTGAGTCTCAGTTTTGTTGGAAATCTGTTGCTACATGTTTGTTGATCTCCATGTGAATGGAGTGGATCTCTTATATACTTGTGATGTAGAATTATTTTACGGGTTTTCGTAGTTTGATCTTGGTTGGGTTTTTAAATGCTTTCCATAGATGTACCGTGATACTGGGTATGTGGATGTGGGCTTACATTGCTCCTCGGTGGAAGTCCAGAAACGTGCGCATCGTAGGTGCTCTGTACCTTTGGGTTAATCCCTGTAAATTGAGTCGGGTGCCTCCGTGAATGGCGATATGTGGGTGCTTTGGACCCTCGGGTTTTGGTCCTGCAAATTAAGCAGTAGGTTCTCTGGACCTTCAGGTTAGTCCTGTAAATTGAGTCGGTTGCCTCCATTAATGGCATCATTGTTGTAACTCCGTATAGAACTTGTCATTACCGAGCAGGCCTTGAGTGGTGACTAGGGTAATGGGCAGGAGTCTATAGTTGTTACCTTTGTCAGTATGGCAGAGTCGGTACATAGGATTACATTTTATTTCTTTCTCCTCGGTTGTGTGACCCGAGTGGAGAACTCTGTGTTTTTACTGCTTTCCCTTAATTGTGGCATGATATCTGTTAAGATGATATGCAAGTTTCAAGGATGAAATTGATGGTTTTCAAATGAAAAACTTGTGGTTTTGAGAGAAAACCTTTTTGGCTTTCATGGTCGAGTTAGCTCCCACCATATGATTGCATAGCCTTCTTTACAGCTTTACTGTCTATTTTCTATGTGGAGTTGACTTAGAAGGTCATGGTGATGGAGAGCTTGTTGTAGTTTTTCTGTTTTGGACATGTACTTATATATGTGATGCATGTTTCAGAAGGCGGGTTTTGTACGCCTTGAGGCGATATATTTATTCATGTATGAGATTGCATGTTAACTGTTTATGAGAGCTGAACTATGGGAATTTTTATCCAAATGATGTATATTTTTGAGTTGATGGTTTTTCAACTACGAATCTTATTTTCTCAAACAGTGTTTTGGTGGGCTTTTACGTGACCCTAGTGTTTGGAGCGTGACATAGCGTATATTGTAATTTTTGAAAATCATTTGTGAAACTTTAAATGTTATGTTCATGCGATCAGCTCGAAACTCTTAATGATACAATATTTATGGTGTGTAAATATAAATGAATTGCTAGAATATCCCCTTTATTTATACTTATGTATGTCCCGATTTGCCCAAAAAATGGGTCAGCACACACTTATATAGGGCATAGCCACTCTTCAAGAACAAGTAGTATGTGCATTACCCATGAGTCACAGCTTGCAATGTGTTTTTAGGCCAACATACACGTTTATAAGGCACCTTCCCACTAGGGATAACAACACCCATATAGGGCAACCGCACACAGGCTGGATACCCACAATAACTTAGAACTTTGAAATAAAAGTATATCATTAATATCATTTATCATTCATACACATGTTTCTTCAGAAAAAAAAATATAGATAGCACATTTTAATTAACTACGCACTCAAAAATAAAAGTTTCGTGCTATCATTCACCAACAACTCATGATCCAAAACATGGATATAGAGATATTTTAGAAGATTTCTCACACAATCATTGTTCAAAATAATATCTAAGTAGTCTCACTTGGTTTAGGTGAAAAATAGTTCATTTCCTCGCAAACGAGGCAAAGCCTTTTCTTTTGATGTCAAAACCCTCGACCCTTAGCAACAACTAAAACAATATGTCATCAACGTAGGCCACCAACTCCTATTGTTGAAAGGCACAAGAAAGGTTTGGTTCCTCGAATGGGTTCTACGGTTAATGGTCACAACTCTACTCCTTTTAAAGCTAAAAAAAAATCCATCTCTTAGAACACCTTACCAATCCTTGGAGTCAAAAGGTCACTTGTAAAGTCTAGGGAATCAAGACCAAAGGTCACTGTTGGAGAGGGAGCCGCACAGCGGAAAAAAATGACGTATGCGATTTTCATGAAAAATGAAAATTATAATGATTTTAATAGTTTAATACCTCTATGAAACTTGTCGATAAGTTTCTAGAAATTCCAAATACGTTGAAGACGACCTTGCAACCTTCTCATGTTTGACCCGAATGCACTACGACGATCGTGATGTGTGGGCACCGATTTCGATCGAAGTGTTTTTCCTACCTCGGTTTTTTCTCACACAATGATCTCCAAAAAGGCAAAAATAATTGCCAAAGAGGAGAGGAGGCCGGCGGCTATATCGGAGAATTAGGGTTTTCTTCTCTTGATTAATTAGCCTCCTTTTGATATATATGAATATATCAAAATATATTATGTATATCCTCTCATTCCTAAAAGAATATAAAGAGATATACTTAACATATTTAATTAAACCCACCATCTCCTAGGGCCGGCCATTTGGGGAGTAATCCCTAGGTGTGCCAAGTACCAAAACCGCCCCTCATAAATTTAATTTAATTCCTGAATGTCCTCGGCGGCAAAACCGGCATTCAAATTAAATTAAATAATTACTAAAATCAACAAGAAAAATATCCGTGCGTATAAAGGGTTACGTGAGGGATTACGAGGAAGTATATGACTCGGGCTAACTGTACGAGAAAATTGGATATTCCTAACTTTGTCCCCGAGCTATATCTTTTTCCATACGAACCAGAACTTATTCCACTAAAGGTCCTGACTGAACACCCGATCCTAACTCAAATTATATCTTGAGTCTCCAATTATCAAATGAACTAAATTCTCCCAACGTTTAAGATATGGATTCCCGATAAATAAATTAGGTTACGGACAACTCGATTTAATTATCCTCTTCTCATCACAATCGCACTGCTTAACCTTTTGATATGCCAGATCCGAAGATCCACTGTACTGGTTTAGCATAATTAAACCTATAAGCAAAGCATTCGAGGGGGAACTCCTCAACCTAAATCGGACATGATTTTCGTCAGCTGATTATCAATCATCGGACAAATAATGTCAGTACCCAACTCATCGGTATTGTTGATCTCATGGAGGATATCTCAACCATTGACGACTCAAAGTGCTGTACATTATCTGAACACAATTAATCAATCACTTCGGGATTAAGAGTTCGTGCAATACATGATAATACGGGATGTG
>JAOTRH010468660.1:0-27274 GCA_034768845.1 Heliamphora exappendiculata | reverse complement strand
AATAAAAATACAAAATTTTGACATTTAGTCCAAACAGGACACATTTTTATTAAAAAAAAAAAATAATTTGTACATAGACAGACGAACAACAAATCACATAAATTTAATCTTTACAATCTATTTATATTAAAATTAATAAATATTATAAATTTAAGTACAAATAAATAATTAAAATTTAATTTCTATTATTGATTTATGGTTAGTTTTTTGTGTACATAATATTATTTATAAAAAAATGAAAAAAATTGGTTAAAATTTTTTTTTTTGTTAATTGGAAGCGCAAAAACAGTAAGAGAAAAGATGAAAAAAAAAAAGAGAAAAAAAAAAACTCGAATCACTAATCACATGAATAAAGTGCCTTACAAAAAAAAGTATAAAAGCACTTAGCAGCGAAGACTCTGAAAATTGGGGCAGTTGCTTGGTCATATCCAAACATTTATTTCCTAACAACTCAAAGAAAACGAACACATCAGGGAGGATCTAACCAGTAACAACACAAGAACGCAGACATGGATTCGATCTATTTCTTCAAAGGATACGGCAAAGTAAAAAACCCCCTCGAAGATCAATCACCAACCAATCGTAATCCCGACGATCGAAAGCCTCTCACCGCCGTCGCGATCTCTCTGATCATCCTCTTAACGGTGGTGATCGGCGCGATGATCGGGGCCCTCGTACACGAGTCCAACACAGAACCGCCGAAGTCTCCTTCTCTCTCCACCAACGCCACCGAGTCGATCAGATCCGTCTGTTCCGTCACTCAGTTCCCCGATTCATGCTTCGCTTCCATATCCTCCCTCACCAACAGTAGCCGTTGTGGTCTCTTCAAAAGCGATCCAGAAATGATCTTCACTCTCTCTCTTCGAATCGCCATGGACGAACTTCTCAACCTCTCTTCGATGCCGAAGACCTTGATTTCCAAATCGAACGATCCTCGGACCGAGTCGGCGTTGAAGGACTGTGTGGAACTGTTCGGCGATGCGCTGAGTCAAATCAGTAAATCGGCGACGGCGATGGTGGTGGGACCGGGAGAGAAGATGTTGACGGATGAGAAGATCGGCGACTTGAAGACGTGGATCAGCGCGGCCATGACTGACCAGGAGACGTGCTTGGATGGGATGGAAGAGATGGGATCGACGGTTGTGGATGAGGCGAGGGCGAAGGTCCAGAGGTCGAAAGAGTACATGAGCAACAGTTTAGCGATTCTCTCTAATATCCAGACCGTTCTTCAGAAGTTTCATCTCCCGATGCACTGACAACAAGGTTAACTTTCATTAATTTTAAGTAGAATTTTCTGTTATTAATTCTAAGAATAAATTACACCTGACAGATTTTTAATTTTTAAAAATATTATTATATTTTTTTATATTTTTATTTTTATAATTAAAAAATTAATTTTCGTTAACATTTTAAATAAAAACACAATTAAAACAGTTTTTTACATTTTGTTAGTTTTTTTTTATTTAATTATCAAATTTTATTTAAAAATTTTTAATTAAAAAATAAAAAATTACTAAATACAAAAATAAGCAACATAAAATTTAATTTATTAATTTATTTTTATTTTAAAATTTTTAATTTTGATAATTAATCAAATTAATTTTATTTAGTGATAAATTAAATTTTATGTTACTTATTTTTGTATTTAGTAATTTTTTATTTTTTAATTATAAATTCTTAAATAAAATTATTTTATAATTAAATAAAAAAAATTTAAAAATTTAAAAATTAAAAAAATTGTTTCAATGCACAATTATTTTGGTTTAAAAAATTAGCAGAAATTAATTTTTGGATCTAAATATTACAAAAATAAAAATGTAAAAGAGTGATGTAATATTTTAAAAAATAAAAAGAATGCTAGTATTATTACCTTTAAATACAAAGAGTATAAGTGTAATTTACCATAATTTTAATTATAAGTTATATTCTTTTAAATATTTATAAATTTTATTATAATTTATAATTATTTTTTTAATTTTAGTTACAAGTGATAATATTTATTAAATACTCATAATTTTTATTATAATTTATAAATTATAAATTATTAGTTTCAACTCTATCCATTTCCACCGTTATGTATTTATTTGTTCAGTTTTTGATATTTATCTTCTTTGTTTTAATGCAGCTTTTGATACAAGTTTATACAGGTGAGTTTAGTTAATTAAAAGTAATAGTTAAGTCAAAATGTCTAAACTTCCTAAACAACAATTTGTATTGATGTTTTCTTGCTCTGTATTTTACTTATAATTAATTTAAGTTAGTGAAAAGTATACATGAAAGTTGTGTTAACACACGAAGAAACCAGAATGTAATCCATTTAAATGTGTGATATCTCATTTTATATTAGTTGGGGGCTGAAAATGAGTATGATATATATGAAAATTTATAGGCTACTAAGGTCTCTATTGGTAATTAATTTAAAAATTATTTATTTATTTATTTTTATTTATTTTTATTTTTAGCTTAAAAAATTAAATTGTCTTTAAATTAGGTTGTTTGGTAATTTAATTTTTAAACTAGTTTTTTTAAAGTTATTTGTTCGGGTAAAAAGTTAACTTTTTTGCTTTTTATTCAAAATTAATAATTTTACAATTTTGTATATTTGATATTAATAATTATATATAGTTGATAGTGGTAGTAAATAAGTTATAACTAAAAGATATTATTGTATTTTAAAAATGATAAGAGTTTGATTTAAATATTTTAGAAATTTGTATTTTGATTTGATTTTTTGACTTTTTAATTTTTTTGTTTTTTTACTTTTTTACTTTTTTATCAAATTGACAAGATTGAAATTTTTTTTTACATTTTTAATAAAAAAAAACTAAAAAAATCAAGTTGTCAATGAGGCCTAAGTAGCAGGAGCAGAGTAAGGAATTCTGTTCGGGACGGGTATGGCCTTTGGGTTCGTGGGAGGTTTAGATAAATTATTTTTTATCCCACTTTCTTGTAAAGATTTGTCTTGACTAATAGAAAATGCGAACTTTAATTTTAATTGTCTCTCAATCAAAAGATATTGCTTTTAAATTTGATTTTTCCTTAGAAAATCTTCCCCAAGTTAAAGTGTAATCAAAACAACAAATCACAAAAACAGATTTTATAACAAATATTAATATCACACATTCGCAGAATCACATATTAAAATTAAAAAGGCCATATTAAGTCTATGTTTGGACTAAAAAGTTTAGAGGCCATATTAAGTCTATGTTTGGATTAAAAAGTTTAGTAATTTTTTTTGAAAATTTTTTTGATCTTTTTTTATATTTTGATTTAATTTTTTTTTATTTTTTTAATTTTTTATGATGAGAGAATTTTAAAAGTATATTTATTAGGACCAAATTTAAAAAAAAAATTTATTAAAAATAAAAAATTTAAAAAAAATTCAAAAAACTTGCCAAGTTAACCTTTTCGTATTATATGAACATTTTTTAGGCTTTCATAAAAAAAAAAATTTACTTTTTTATTTTGTTACGAGAACAAAATCTATAAATTATATTTATTTAGACTCATTCTGAAAAAAATTTACTTAATAAAAAAGATTATAAAAAAAAAACAAATCCAAACATAAGGTAAGTTCTATAATGAAATCACTTTTGTATTCCCATTTCACATGTCATGATTGAGATCTATATATATGGAAATTACAAATTAAATTCGATATTCACATGACATAGATTTGAGATACTACTTAAATATATAAAATTAATAAATAATAATACAATGCTATTACAAATAAAATAGTTAAATAAAATTATGAATATTTTTCACAATAAATTATAATAGAAAAATAAATAAATAATAATAAAAAATTATCAATAGAGACATGAATAGTTTTACTAGATTTTTGCCTTTTTAAAATTGTGACCTGGTACAACAAGTTTTTAGTGTTTTATTTTTTAGAATTCAATTGTTGCTTCCCAACAAACAACAAACAGATACTCGTAAATATGGAGATTTAAGGAACAACCTCATTTATTATCTCAAAATTGAACTTATATTGATAACATAATAAACCTTAACCAGAAACTTTTTTTTTTTTTTTTCACGAACTCAGTAGGCGTTTGATGTGTTTATAAAATCCATTCCATGTCAAAAGCTGTAACAACTCATAATTTGAATTAAATGAAATAAGATAAATAAAATAATTAAGTTAAAATAAATAAATAAATAACTTTGTGCTTACATGTTTACTATATTTAAAATACTTACTAATTTATGTTTTTTTATGTATTTTTTTAAAGTCGATTTTGACTTGACTTTTTGTGGATCTTGAGAAAACGCTAACTAACCTAAAATCATATTTGGGCCAATCATGCATGTCTCAAACCCAAAATTTGAGCCCTTAGTCTAATTCTTAAAATAACCCTTAAAACCAATATAAAGCATTTTAGCCAATTCATTTTATTCTTTTAAGCCAAACAAGGCTTTATTTTTATATTTAAGATATTAAATTCAGAATTTATAAACATAATTTGATTAAAAATAATAATTTTACATTACTAATTTTAATTATTATAAATTATGTGCACCTATAGTGATTATATGGCCAATTTTTAAAATTATTGCCAATTGACTTAATTTGAACCATGCCACCTTTAATTATATATTTTAATCTTGTAATATTACTTTTAAGCTATAAATATTTGGTGCCAATTATATTTTAATTATTTTATTACACTTCAAAAGAAAAAGTGGTTCTAATCATATTTTAAGCAAGATTGCGTATATTTACATACATGGTCCCATTTCTATACCATTTTAATTCACAATTTAGACCAAAATTACCCTTGGTCAGCCATCCTACCCCACCTCAAGCGTGAGTGCAAGCTTCTCCAAATGGTCCTATCCTTGTAAGATACTTGGCCTTGAGCCATGACACTTGTCCTAGGCCTTCTTGATCTAATCATCATCTTCTCTAATCATCATCTTCGCGTGCAAACTTTTGCATATAACTTCAGCATATTCTCACCCCTTCGGCTGAACCATAGAGAGATGATAGAGAGCTTGAGTGAGAGAAAGAAGAGAAGGAAAGAAGGCAAAGCTTAAAGGTGTTATTCATCCTTTTCAAGAGAGTTATTGATAACTCCTGCTATAGGGATGATAATTTCTTTCGTTCTACTTTGTTTTTGTACGTTTTCATTCTATTATGTATGAATTTTTTTCGTCTATGATAACAAATGGAATGTGAACGATATTTTCTCATGCTCCTAATTACATAAAATAAATATTTTTAACTATAATTATATGTATAAAATCTATATTTTTAAAATATAAAAAGTCTAAAACATTAAAGTATTACATTTATCTCTATTTTTTAAACTATTCTTACATTTTATATTTTTAGTTTTATTGATTGATCAACTACTATTTTTTATTTATTATATTATCTATAATTTTTATTAATATTATTATTTTAAATCTTAAAAATTATTCTCAAAATATCTCTGCCCCCACCCTTGCCCCGTTCCCCGCTTTCCTCTTGATATTTTTTCCGTCCTCATCCCGATAAAATAGAAAATAGAGACGAGAGAACACATCCCCAGTCTCACCATATCCCATTGCCTTCTCTATCTTGCTCTTCATCTATTTTTAACACATATAAAGAAGAAATTACATATCTATGCAGGTATATATGTCACTCCTCTTGTCATTAAAGGTTAAAGAAAGCTTATATCTCATATCTTTCTCATGAGATGGAGATATGAGCAATCTGTCTCCTTTCCCCTTTCTCCCTTCTTAGACTCTTTTTGTTTTGAATTTTGATTCATTTATATGGTCTACGAGTGTTTATTTATTTATTTCTAAAAGACAGTTTAGGCTTTTGTCAAGGAATGTTTTCTTTTCTTTTTCTTGAAATGTAGTTTAGGCTTTTGTAAAAAAAAAATTTTAGAGACAGTTTAGACTGGTGTCAAGAAGTGCTTTCTTACTTTTATTAAAAGATAGTTTTGACTCGTGTCTAAGAGTGTTTTTTTTCTTTTTTCTTAAAAGACAATTTAAATTCGTGTCAAAGAGTTTTTGTTAGAAAGACAGTTTATACTCTTGTTAAGTACTGTTTTTTTTAAGGCAAATTAGACTTGTATCAAGAAGTGTTTGAGTTTTGGAATTCTTTTGCGACTACAATTGTTCGGTGAGAATAGTTTTCTTGCCATTCTCTTGGCTAAAAATATAAATTATTTTGAATTCAAGTGAATCAAACTAGTTAATTTGTTTCTTGCCTCTAGTGCTGGTCTCTAGTTTGCACAATTAGCAAGACTACTACTTCGTCGAATTCTAGTATGACTTTTTTCTTTTTCATAGGGTCCATTGGCAAATCCTTTAGAATAAAGCAATTTTTAGTAGAGCGACTAACAATTCGATGGTAGTCATAATACCTTGGATTTTTAACTCGACCCATCTCCTCTGGCCATTTGCATGTAAGAAGTTAAATGACCTTATTTTCAAGCAAGCCTTCCAGCATGCTTGATACATTAGTGTTGGGGAATGGATACTTGTTTTCCTGTAACTCCTTAAGAGTTAAGTATTTTTATCTTCGTAATTTTTGAACTATTTTTTTCTTGTTCTTTTGAATTTTTTAGCTAGGGCAATAATGATTACCATAAACTCATCGGTGGATTTTCCATATAAAATATTTCTTTTATTCTTATCTTTTTGGTGCTCATGTATAAGATGGTTCTTTCTGTCGTGATTGACCATACTGATTTTCACATCATGAGCCCATATATCTAATTCACCAAATGAGTATGGTCGAATTCCTTGAAAGATGTAGAGGAGTCCATAATGCATGCCTTATATACACATCTCAACAACAGAAGTCTCGGAGAGGCAATCTCTACAATCCAAACTCAAAGCGTGCCAACAATTGCTGTTGTCTATTACAGGCTCACCCTTCTGCTACTTAGTATTCGTTAACTCCACCATGCTCACACGTCGACGGGTGCTGTAGAAGCGATTCAAGAATTCTCGTTCCATTTGCTCCCAACTATTGACAGACTTAGGCTTTAAGTTGGTGTACTAATCGAAGTCATTTCCCTTAAGGGATCGAACGAATTGGTTGGCAAGGAGATCAACATTTGTCCCCAACACTGCTATATGTTTCGGCGAAGTGTGCAACATATTGCCTTAGATTTTCCTTTCAATCAAATTGTAAAACTTTTGGAGGTTGATAGCTGATAGGTATATTGAGACTATCAATTATTTTGGTGTACAACTTTGAGTATATTCGACTACTTCGTGGATGTTAGTTTTAGACAACCCAAGATGGGAGGATAATTGGCTCTTAAAAAGATAATAACAATTTAAAATTTTTTTAAAAAAAATCTTTTAATATTATAAATAAATATAGTAAGAATAAATAAAGAATAAAGTGATACAAATATTAAAGAGGTTAGTAATAGAGAAAATGAACCAAACACTAAAATTTATAGTGGTTCAACTTCTTCCAAGCCTACGTCCATTCCTCTAGACTCCCCTTGAGAATTTCACTAATGTAGAATAATTACGGATGTATTCAAAATATTTTACAACTTTAAGACGATCCTACAAAAAATACGCCTCTGTTTTTCTTCTAATCTCTTGAGTTATTCTTTGACGAGATTTACCACTCACACAAAGAACAAATGGTGACTCAATTTTGAATACAATAAATGGAATAAATTAATGAGTATCGCACGCTCTCTTTATAGAAATGATGAGTAATAAATGAAAAGTAAAGAGATGAGATATAAGAATACAACAGTGAATATAGGTCTCCAGATGTTTTAAATACTGAGGAGTAAGTCCTTATATAAGCTCTTGAGGTTTCATAACCGTTGGAGGTAGGTGGGAGCATTAAATGCCAAAAATTCAACCGTTGAACGCTGTCGCGTATTTTGAATTTCGTCGCAGGTATTGACACATTTGCTTTTGGGTCGACACAAAACGTCTAGAGCATGGATCTTCAAGTGATTGGGTCGACTCAGATTTTCTGTGGGTTCGACACGATTTTTGTATTCTTCTCACCAACACAACGGTGTTGACACAAATACTTTTAGTGTCAACTCATTTTGTTCTTCAGCTTTTCGAGAGGGGCTATTTATGTCAACTCATTTTGCCTTTTGTGTCGACATTAAAAAGTGTAGGAACCCTTTGTGATTTTGTGTCGACTCAATTGAACTTTTGTGTAGACTCAAAATTTTTTCAGGCGGGCTTGGTATATTTGTGTTGACTCTTCTTCAATTTGTGTCGACTCAAAATCTATAGGCGGTCTCAGTACTTTTGTGTCGACTCATTTGCAATGTGTGCCGACTAAAAATTCTGGATAACTAAAGTGAAGAAATATTTTAGTGTCGACTCTTTTTGAGTACAGAGAGACTCGGCTCTTTTGTGTCGACTCAAATTTTATTTGTGCCGACTCAAAGTTTTGATACCTAAAATATCTTCAATGAATATGTTAAGGTGTCAACTCATTTACTTAAATGTGTTGATACACTTGAGATTTTCAAGTATCCTTAACCTTAAAGTGCTGACTCAAATATCAATTAGGATCAACACAAAATATTCTCTTTTGAGAGTACTTAAGTTTTAATCCATTTGATAGATAAGTCATCTCATATGGCTAAATGTGGTAACTCATTTATCATTTTGTGTCAACACTGCATTTTTAAAAATATTAAATATTATATTTTTAAATCAATTTACTCTTAAAAAAAATTATGAAAATTATGAAAATCTAAATAAAAAGTCATTGGGTTAACAATCTCTCATTTCTTGATGATTACAACAATTTTAACATTTTTTTAAAAATATTTTAATTTTTTTTTAACAAAGATTCTCCCCTTATCGGTTATGTCTTAAATATGCAATCAAAATTGCTAGGCACATAATAACAGTGTAATATACATTTGTAAGATGATTTGCAATATAAATTCAGAAGTATTCTGAATTTATTAAAATTTGTGCATCAAATCAAATATATGCAAAGTGTTTTCAAATCCCAAGCATTAATTATAGAATATATATATAGAGAGAGCATGCTATCAAAATGGATTCCAATAAGAATTTCACATTCACAATCATATAAACATTCATTCATAATTATAAAAGATAATATGTTCAAACCATTCAACACACAACCAATCATAAAAACGAAAAGAATGTATGTTTAAAGTTACAACTTCTTCTTCATTTCAACAATAAAAACTTTTGAATGATAAAATGTTTGTAAATGTTTTCACTTCTTCTTCACTTCTTCCTTTATCTTTTCTTCTCTACTTTTGAAATTATAAAAGAGTTGAAGTTATTGATCATCCATAAACTTTTTGAATTTATTTTTCTCTTCTTGCTTCTGGCGTCGCTTAGAGGCTTTTTCTTTGGAGGAGAATGCACATTCGTCTTTCTTTTCCACAACAACCATGGCATCTAAAGTAGCTACAAAAGCAAGATTTGTTTCTCGTCAAAGTCGAGCAACCTTTTCTTATTTTGTTTCCTTTGGCTTAAACTGCTTGCTCCATGCTTCTCGAATCCATTGAATGTGTTCTTCCACTTTTCTTAAGTTAGCTTGTACGAAGGTGGTAATGCCTTAATCATATTCTTTGTGAACCTGCTGAAGGATTACCTCATTGCAGTTGACTATGGAAACAATGCTGTCATAAATTGTTTTGCAAAAGGCTCTCTCAACATCTATTGCATTTTCAAAATCACGTCAAAGGCCTCAGTTGGTTTTGTCCAAATGTTTGACTTTGTTAGATAAAGAGGATATGGTGCTATTTAGGTCAAACATGTCTTGGTTAATTTTGGTTTGGAAAGAGGTCAAAGAAGATGATAAACTTTTAACCAAAGACACAACTTTAGAAAGATCAACTAGAGAAGTAGTAGAGGAGACAGAAGGAGCAGATAGAACATCAACATGTGCAGGAGGAGGAGGAGCATGAGAGGGAGTAAAGGAAGGTCCTGGTGTGTCAGTCCTAGTGGATGGTGGAGCAGGAGAATCAAAATCTACTCTAATTGGAGAGAAGTCTTGTGAGGCAGAGGAATTTCTAGGAATGGAAGGAGTACCACGGCGGGTGGTCCGAACTCCATCAATTTTAAAAATTTGCATATGTTTTAATGTATAAACTCTATAGAAGTCATGTTTTGAGAATGGAACCATTTTCTCAGCAGAAGGTCAATGTCAAAATAGCGAAAAACTTTTACCAGGAACATGGCATGAGAGAGGGACGAGCTGCATTTGCCATGTGATTGGAGCATGTCTGAAATAAAGAGAAACTCTAGATCAAGATTCTTCGACTCAAGAATACACCACATTATAAAAATGTGTATGTATGAGACATGTCCAAACTTTTTTTATTTGTGGCAAAAAGATATGGTTGACCATGTAGTGGTGGATTCTCATTTCTGGTTTGAGAGAGTAGGCCTCTAAGGGTTTGGGGGGATCAACTTCATCGACCTCAAATATTTGTCGTATTGCATCATGAAAAGAAAATCTATCTATTTTAATAGATCTCTTATTCGCTTTACAGAAAAAAAATATCTCAACCTCATACATACATAGAATTTCATTAAAAACATAGGAGGTCAAGTGAATTTCGGTTCCATTCATGCAAGAGGTGATGGTGGCGCTAGGGATAGATGCAACGTGCAAATGTGCATAGAAAAGCTTTACGAGTTTGGGATAGTGAGGGTCATGATTTTGGAGTAGTCTCTCCCACCCGAGACTAGAGAACAAATCTCTAAAGCACATTTCTATGGAATCGAAGTAAGAGAAATCAACAGAATGACCTGGGATTACCTTACGATTTATGAACGAAGAGAAATATAGTTGCTGAAAGTTGTTCGACTTGAAGCTTAGGGCCTCCGACATCTCTATTGCCGCGGTTCCCGTCACCGTTGCTGTCATCGTCTTTTTCTTCTTATGTGCCCTAGGGTTTGGCGGGACTTCATCCCCGGTGCATTTGTTGCCTTTTCCCATTGTCCGTGCGGTCATCTTGGATTAAGAAGATAGATTGAATAGAGGAGAGAAGATGATGGGTCGACTCATTTTTCAAAAGGAAGGAAAAACAACTGGAGATGAATAGTTACAGATAGAGAGAGGAAACCACGCAAATGGTAGGGATCGGTGCCTCTTAAATAGGCAAAAAGATTTGTGTCGACACAAATGACTTTTGAGTCGACATTTTTCTTCACGAATGTGGGTGTCCAAAATAAGAAATTATGTCGACACTTTTTTAGAAAGAGTTGACCCTGTCGGCCATGTGAGTCGGCACGATTAAGCATTCGGTTGACTCAAATTTACCAAGAGCAAGACATTGAAATTGAGTCTACACTATATAGAAATGGGTCGACACTTTTTTCCGCAGTGTCTCTTCCATATAGTTTTGAGTCAACTCAAGCACATATGTGTCGACACTTTTTCAAGTAGAGTCGATAATTTTCACCTATCACTTTAGAATATAAAAAGTATTGAAAAGACATAGTTAGTATATCATTTTAATCATCAATTAGGAGCACATAACATACCAAGTTCTCTTCTTATATAGCATATTTTTTCTTCATTTAATGGCCTGGTGAATATGTCTGCAAGTTGGTAATCTGTGCCTATGAATTCGAATTCAATGTTATATTTTTGCACATGATCTCTTATAAAGTGATGTCTAATCTCAATGTGTTTTGTTTTGGAGTGTTGTATTGGGTTCTTGGATATATTGATTGCACTTGTGTTATCACATTTTGTAGGAATATGATCTAAGCAAAAATTATAGTCCTATAGTTATTGTTTCAATCAAAAAACTTGTGCACAACAGCTACTAGCTACTATGTATTCAGCTTCAGCTGTAGACAAGGCTACTGAGTTCTGTTTCTTGCTAAACCATGAGATTAGTAAGTGTCTTAAGAAGTAACATGTTCTACTTGTATTTTCTCGATTCACTTTACATCTGGCAAAATCAGCATCTGAATAGCCAAATAACTCAAAAGCTATTCATCTAGAATAGAATAATTTTAGATTTTATGTACCTAAGAGGTATCTAAAGATGCGCTTAACGACGATCACACTTGATTTTTTAGGGTTAGATTGAAATTTAACACACATGCAAATACTAAACATAATATCAGGACGGCTAGCAGTTAAGTATAGTAGAGATTCAATCAGACCTCTATAGCATTTTTCATGTACTGCTTTATCGTTTTTATCCTTATCAAGTTTTGTTGTTGGACACATCGAGATTCCCATGGGTTTTTTTTAGCATGTCAAACCTCTTCAATAGGTCTCTTGTATACTTAGCTTGATTGATGTAGATTCTTTCTTGTATTTGAATGATTTGAAGTCTAAGAAAGTAGTTGAGTTTTCCCATTATGCTCATATCAAATTCTCTCTGCATACACTTAGTAAAGTCCTTGCAAAGAGATTCATTAGTTGCACAAAAAATAATGTCATCTACATAAATTTAGACAACTAGCATATCATTTCTTTGAGACTTGATGAAAAGAGTGGTATTAATTTTTTCTCTAGAAAATTCATTTTTAATTAATAATTTATTGAATCTTTCATACAATATTTTAGTTGCTTGCTTTAAACCATAAAGAGTCTTGGTAAGTTTGTAAACATAGTTTGAAAACTCTGAATTTTCAAAGCTAAAAAGTTGCTTCACAAAAACTTCATTTGAGATAAAACCATTTAAAAATGCACTTTTGACATCCATTTGATAGAGTTTGAAAATTTTAAAACATGCAAAAATAAGCAACATCCTAATGACTTCAAGCCTAGCAAAAGGAGAAAAAGTCTCATCAAAATCGATACTTTCTTTTTGATCGTAATTTTGGGCTACTAATCGAGCTTTATTCTTAAGAATTACTCTATTCTCATCTATTTTGTACCGATGATGGAGTGCTCCTTAGGTCTTGCGACTAAAATTCAAATCTTATTTCTTTCTAATTGATTAAGCTTTTCTTACATAGCCAAGGTCCAAAACTCATCGTTTTCAACTTCATCAAAATATTTTAGTTTAGTTTGAAAAAAAATACTAGATTACCACAAACATTACGTAGAGAAGATCGAGATTTGATACCTTAAGATGGATCTCCAATGATAAGATCTTTTGGGTGACCATGAGTGTACCTCTATTCTTTAGACAAATTTGAATTTTCCGGATTTGAAGGTTCAATAGCCTGTTGAACTTCATTTTGTTAAGAATTTGAAACTTTTTCTTGATTTTTCTCATCTACGTCTTTAATGAAAATATCTTCAACACATATTTTATGTCAATTAAATTATCTTCACCAAATTTCTTTAAAGAACTAAGGTTAGTTTCATCAAATACCACATGTATAGATTTTTCAACAATTATGGTCCTTTTGTTGAAATCTCTATAAGTTTTACTAGATAAAAATTATCCGAAAAAATACCTTCATCAGATTTTGCATCGAATTTGTCCAAACATTTTTTGTTGTTGTTCAAAATAAAATATTTACACCCAAAGGCGCAAAAATAGCTGATGTTAGATTTTTTTCTATTCCATAGCTCATATGGAATTTTCTTAAGAGAAGCTCGTGTCTTAGCTCTGTTCACGATAAAACAAGTTATGTTGATAGTCTCGGCCCAACAGTATCGTGGTAGATTATTTTCACAGAGCATAGTTCTAACCATTTCTTCTAATGTTATATTCTTCCTTTAACAACTCTATTTTCTTAAAAGATTTTAGGAGCAGAGAAATTATAGTTAATACCATTTTTATCACAAATTTTTTAAAAATTTTTATTTTCAAATTCTCTACCATGATCACTTTAGATACTTGTAATTTGAAAACTTTTTTTGTTTTAAACTCTCCGGAACAGTTTTACAAATGAGGCAAAGTTTTCATCCTTATGAGTTAAGAAAAGCACTCAAGTGTATTTAAAGAAGTCATCAATAATAACAAATGCATATTTTTTTACCTCAAAGGCTTAGAGTTCTTGTTGGACCAAATAAATCCATATGTAATAGTTATAAGGGTCTAGAAGTTGAAATCTCAATTTTAAAATAAAAAAAACTTATAACTTGTTTTGTCTTGTTGACATGAATTACACACTTTGTCTTTTTCAAATTTGACTTAGGGTAACCCAATCACTAATTATTTTTTTCAAAAGTTTGAAAATCAAGTTCATGTGTGTATATCCAAGCCTTACACAACGAATTATTATCACTCAAGACGGCTAAACACTTGGTGTTATTTTTTAAAAGGTTATTTAGATTGAATATGTAAATATTTTTATGCCTATGACTTTTAAAAATAACTTTGTTATTAGTTGAATCTTCAATAACACACTTAGCGTGATTAAAGATAACTTTGTGATATTTGTTACAAAGTTGGCTTATACTAAGAAGGTTATATTTTAAACTATTAATAAGCAAAATATTTTCAATTAAAGAAAAAAAAATTTTATCGATACAACCGATTCCTTTGATTTTTCCTTTGCTATTGTCTTTAAATGTTACAAATCCATGATCTTTCGGTTTGAGGGATACAAATATTGATTGGTCGCATGTCACTTGTATTAAGCAAGTGCTATTAAGATACCACATCTCCTCCTTAAATGAGGACTTGAACATACCTATAAGAAGAATCAATTTTTTCTTTTTGCTATCCACATTTTCTTGGGTCCTTTAGAGTTAGTTCCTTGATAATGTGTTCTCTTAGGAACCTAAACTTTCTTGACAGATAATTTAGAAGATTTTTTTTAGACAATGTGTGACAGTGTGTCCATGTTTACAGCGACAAAAATAAGTGGCATTTGAGTGATTAGAAGATGTTTTGACAAAAATATTACTTAAGAATTTTTGTTTCTTCTTTGGTTTATACCAAATTTCGACTTTGTCGAAAATATATTTTTGCATGGTGAGAAATTTGTCTAAGTTGTTCTTTTCAACAGTGAACTTGTAAACAGTTTTAGTAAGATGCTCAACCTTTTCATTTAGAACCTTGTTTTTATCTTTTGATAAAGTAAGTTTTTCATTTTTCAAAATTTCTATCTCACATGACGAGAAAAGAACTAACTTTTTTAAAATAGAGTTCATAGCACCCAATTTTCTCAATTTATCAAGTAAATCTTAAAATACACTTTGTAATTTATCTAAGGAAAAAGGGTCAGGTGTTACTTTGTCATTTTCCTTAGTCATGAGGCATAGACTTGCAATCTCATTTTCTTCTCTTTCATCTTCGGAGTTACTGTCATCGCTTTCGCCCCAACCAGTTATCATAGCCTTCTTGAAACCCCTTTTGAACTACTTCTTGAGTTGAGGACATTCGGCCTTGACATGTTTGGACTTTTTGCATTCATAGCAAATGATCTCATTTTTCTTGTGATCGATTTTGAATTTGCTTAAATTATCCTTGAATTTTATAGGCTCGTCTTTATGTCCTTCCTTCTTAAAGAACATTCTTCCTCATTGTTTTTTATTTCTAAAAAATCATTTGAAATTTTTTTGTGATGAGGGCCATATCTTTGTTCTCATCACTTGAGGAGTCTTCATCGAAATCTTCTCCATGAGTTGAAGATTTGAAAGCAATGCCCTTCTTCTTCTTGTTGTCATCCCCATCGTCCATCTTGATATTAATCTCATGAGTCATGTGAGATCCAAAAAGTTCCTCCAAGCTGAGTGTGTTAAGATTTTTAACTTCTTGAATAGCTGTGACCTTAGCATCCCAGTTCTTAGGCATGCATTTAAAAAAATTTCTCACCACTTCTATATTGAAATAAATCTTGTCAAGAGATTTTAGTCCATTAATATTATCAGTAAAGCGAGTAAACATGTCAGAAATTGTTTCATCATGCTTCATTTTGAATAATTCATAGTTATGGATAAGCATGCTTATTTTGGACTCATTGACTTGATTAGTTCTCTCATAGGTAACTTCAAGTCTATCCCATATTTTCTTGACGGTGTCACACGTTGAGATCCTATTGAACTCATTTGGGTTAAAAGAGCAAAATAGGAGATTCATGGCTTTAGCATTCTTTTGAATCTCTCTAATGTCATTTTCGGTCCATTCATTTTCTAGTTAAGGAACGATTATTCCTTCAATGGTCATGGTAGGTCTTATGGGTCCATTTATGACAACTTTCCAAAGGTCATAATCTACAGTTTGAATATAGATTCTCATTCTAACCTTCTAATAATTGTAGTTTATTTCATTGAACAAGAGAGATCTATTGGTCAACTGACCTTTAGATTGGATAGGTTCGATGCTTGTGGTTGTCATATAAACTCTTAAACTATTAAGTCAAAAAGTAATAGCTCAAACTTTGATACCAATTGTTAGTTCTATGCAATCCAAGAGGGGAGTAAATTAGGTCTTAAAAAGATAATAACAATTTTAAAAAAATTTCAAATTTTTTTTTAATATTGCAAATAAATATAGCAAGAATAAAGTAATGAAAATATTAAATAGGTTATGGATACAGAAAATGAATCAGACACCAAAATTTATAGTGATTTGGATTTTTTCAAACCTACGTTCACTCCTCAAGACTCTCCTTAAAAATTTTACTAATGTAAAATACTTACGGGTGCATTTAAAATATTTTACAACTTTAAGACGATCTTACAAAAAATACGCTCATATTTTTTTTTAATCTCTTGAGTTCTTCTTTGATGAGATTTACCCACTCACTCAAAAGATAAATGGTGACTTATCCTTGGATACAATAAATGAAATAATTTAATGAGTATCACTCACTCTTTTTACAGAAATAATTGACAATAAATAAGAAGTAAAGAGATGAGATACATGAGTTAAGTTATGAACAATAAATGAGAGCTTAAAGAGTTTTTACTATGAATCAAGCAATACAATAGTGAATATATGTCTCCAGATGTTTTAAATGCTGAGAAATAACTTCTTAGATAAGCTCTTGAGATTTTATGACCGTTAGAGATAGGTGAGAGTATTAAATGCCAAAAATTCAACCATTGAACTCTACCGCACATTTTGAATTTTGTCGCAGGTATCGACACATTTACTTTTGGGTCGACACAAAATGTCTATAGCATGATTCTTCAAGTGATTGGATCAACTTAGATCTTCTGTGGTGTCGACACGCTTTTTACATTCTTCTCATCAACATAACGGTGTTGACACAAATACTTTTGGTATTAACTCATTTTTCTTTTTGTGTCGACACTAAAAAGTGCAAGAACTCTCGGTGATTTTGTGTCGACTCAATTGAATTTTTGTGCTGACTCAAAATTTCTTTAGGCGGGCTTGGTATAGTTGTATCGACTCATCTTCAATTTGTGTCGACCCACAAAATCTACAGGCAGCCTCGGTACTTTTGTATCAATTCATTTGCAATGTGTGTTAACTCAAAATTTTGGATAACTAAAGTGAATAAACACGTTAGTGTCGACTCAAATGTAATTTGTGTCGACTCTTTTTAAGTACAGAGAGACTTGACTCTTTTGTGTCAACTCAAATTTTATTTGTGTCGACTCAAAGTTTTGATATCTGAAACATTTTCAATGAATATGTTAGTGTGTCAACTTATTTGCTCAAAGGTGTTGACACATTTGAGATTTTTAAGTATCCTTAACCTTAAAGTGTTGACTCAAATATCAATTAGGGTCAATATAAAATATTCTCTTTCAAGGGTGCTTAAGTGTTAATTCATTTGAGAGATAAATCATCTCATATGACTAAAGGTGCCAACTCATTTGTCATTTTGTGTCAACATTACCTTTTTGAAAATATTAAATACTATCCTTTTAAATCAGTTTATTCTTAAAAAATAAATTATAAAAATTATCAAAATCTAAATCAAATCCCTTAGGCTAACAGTGGAGCACCACCATACTGAGTTTTAATCACATTTATTATCATATATTGAATTTATTGGATAAATAACGAAGCAATAGAAGTTGGTTGAACGCATTGAGCTACTACTTGTTCCATGGCTAGTGTGTGGTTGGGTCTCATCACCATCCACCTGCTTTGACGCTGTAGCGTAACTTGTGTTAACCAATGGTGTGACTTTAGAGCAAATGTAGGAGGATGTGAATTTTCTTGGCTTGCTTCTTCAACGTTTTGAGCTTCAAATTTGTTCATGAGTGTGAAAATTTAGAAATCCTTCTCTTCAACAGTCTTAGTGAGTTTCTCAAGAGAATAATCCATCATTACCAGCTGTTCCTCTTGTGAAGTAGTGCCAATGGTCATTACGTTCATCAGTAGGAAATTACAAGAGTCAAATTGACGTGGCAAGATCGACTTTCGCGAATAATAGGAGATGACCCTAAGCATGACCCCATGCCTGAATTTGCGTACGAGGCTTAGTAAGATAGAGTTAAACTCACAAGGAAAAAGTCTTTAAAGGCTGAATGAGGCTTTTAAGAACTCTTTCTTATTTTGATCTTTGCCCCCAACAAAATAGGAATGGTGACATTTTGAGTCTTGATATGCACAATATCTTTGGAGTTGGAATATTTCTTTGCACCTTGATTTGCAAGGACGAAGGTTGCCTTATTCTTGCAACAAGCCATAGGGCCTGTTGTTCCTATTGCTTGACGCAATGGTGACATTATTGCTAGTGTTTTTGTTAACTTAAGCAATTTGAACTTTCTTAGAAGCCATTTCAAAATATGAAAGTTTAGAACTTAATGTAAAAGAAAGAATACGAATTTTGAGTCCTGCAATAAAGATCATGGAAAAAGATGTACAAAATTTATATTTTTAATTTAAAATAAAATGGTACAATTCTCAGTGATTTATATTGAATATAACGGTGAATCTTTGATTCAATCTCCAAAAAAAGTTATGATCCAACAATTGGTAGAGCTTGTTGTTGAATCAACCTGGTAAATAACTTTTTCAAATCTTCCAATCAAGAAGATTGAAGAGGAGTTTGATTGGGGTCATAGAAGCTTGATCTCGAAGAGAAATTAGAAGTACCGACTATGTGAGATTTGACTCGTAGAAAGTGCTTGATGTGTAAATTCGTAGATGAATAGGTATGTTGTTGATGTGCTTGTTGATTGTCACGAGAGTTTTGAGAAGAACTTTGAACAGAACTTCAGATAACGTATCTTGAAGAATGCATGAGAATTCTCTTGGTCAAAAGATTTTCTTTTCTAATGAATGAAAGTTTCTATTTATAGGCATAAGAGAGGAATATTAAATTTGAAAGTTACTTCGCTTTGGATTTGAATTGATTTAGTTTCTTAAATAGGAGAAAATAGTCTCTTATTTTAATAGAAAGAAAATCAATTTTATTTTATCTCCTCCACATTTTTTTATTTATTAGAAGGTTTTGACATGTATCATTGTGGGATCCATGCCTTTACATACATTGACCATTTTAACTTTTGATTAAATCAAAAAAAATTATTGATTATAATTAATCAAATGGTAATTAAATTATTTCAATTTCAATTACTACAATCTCTTACTTATTTTATGGGGGAAGATCTTATTTTTAAAAAGTAACAAAAGATCTACATATATAAGTACGTACCTCTTTATAATTAATTCAATAATATAACTATTTAAAGTAACAATAGTTTTTAAAAATGAGACCTTATCACATATTCAATAAGTTTACTAGACCTATCCCCAAACAAATTCGCAAAATAAGTTCTAACAATAATTTTTTCTTTTTCTTTCTTTATTTTTCTGTTGACTTTTAATAAAATATGTCTATTATTGTTCTAAACAAGTCTAAAAGCCATAGCTAGAAATGTTAATAATGCACTCAACCAAAAGAAAAAAAAATTATTTCCAACCTAAAAAGCAAAAGAGACTATTATCATCCCAAACATGCTTAAAATCCAAAAAAAATTAATAATAATAACAATAACAAAATAGATATTTCAATAAGAAAGAAAAAAATGTATTCCTGTTCCAAACAAATTAAAATTCTAAAAATCTTGAAGAAATATGCATCCAAACAATTTACGGTATGTTTAGCATTTTATGTTTTTCTTTTACAATAAAAGGAAAAAAAATAAAAAGTTTGGTTTTTTATATACGAAAAATTGGTTTTAGGTCCTTAAAGTAATGTCGATTTTGTTTTTCTTCCAGCAAAAAAGTTTTTCACGCGTAAGGTCCATGCAACAACGAGTTCATAATGCATAGGTCCTATATTTGACACGTGTAAATTTTCTTGACGAAAATACCCTTATTTTGTAAAGATTCGCTTAGATTCAGAATGCATTTGAATTCAGAAAATGATATTGTGAATTACGAATTCGCACGCAAAGCATTTGTGATATCGATTTTGCAAATTCGCACGCAAAGCAACTTGAGCTTGTGATTTCTCATTGTGAATTCATGCGATCTCATTGTGATCTCATTGGTTCGTGTTTTTGAGATTTGTGTTTGGATTTATCATTGCTATCTTTGTTTCGATTTTAGCTTGAAAATTGGTTTGTGTTACGCAATATCTGGTTCGATTTGTTATTGCGATATCTGTTTCGATTTTTCATTGTGATCATTGTGTTGACATTTGTGGTCCTATTTTGTGATATTCGTTTGAAAAATTATAAATGATTCTCTTATGCTTTTATGTAAATATGAAATGTATACGAGTGTTGTAAAAGTAAAACCAGATTTTTTGTTGGATGATATATTAGATTGTGCTTGTCGAAAGTGAAAGAACCTAAAATGTAAAAAAAAATTTCTTACATACTCGTTACCTGATCATTCTAATTATATGCTTGTTGATGATAATGATTTTGAGAATATGGTGTTGTTTGTTGGTCGTCTTGGTGTTGATCGTGTGGATGTTTATGTGAGTAATGAGAGTTGTGTGTTTGATAGCACTAGTAATTAAGAACGAGTTGGTATTGAAGACAGTTCTAGCAGATGTTCTGATGGCACTAGTAACCAAGAATAAGCTATTATTGAAAGTAGTTATGTAGGGATTTCGATGTTGATGTTGATCCTCTTGAAAATTTTTGTCATCACGAAGAGACTTTACTATTGTCATCTGATTTGGCTGCATTAATTAGTCATGTTGGACAGTGTTTTAATGGTGGAGTTAATGAATTTTGGTGTTGTTTGGCAACATATGCTATTGAGGTTAGATTTTTATATGATCTTTTAAAAAACGATAAAAGTAGAATAATTGCAGCTTGCTGCTTGAGGGAATTTTCCGGTTGTAAGTGGTTTGTTCATTCAACTTTAGATAGATTGAATGGCTTCTTTTATATTAGGAGTTTAGATAATGAGCATAGTTGTGGTGGGACATTTCGTACTTCTAGAAGTAGGTGCAAGAGTTCAAATTTGGTTGCTCGTGCGATTATTAATTAGGTTCGTGATGAGTCATTAACGAAACCAATTGATATTGTTAGATTCTTTACACAATAGTATGGTATTATAGTATCTTATCATCATGCTTGGTTGGGTGTTGAGAAGGCAAGGATTTAGTTGTACGGGAATTATTCATTATTATTTGATCAGCTTCGTTGGTATGTTGAGGCGGTATTGAGTTCAAACCCTGAAAGTGTGGTTAAGATTGAGTGTGATGAGCGTAGTAAACGGTTCAGAAGATTATTTGTGGTATTTGGTGCTTGTATCAATGGTTTCAATCACTGTCGGCCTTTGTTGTCTCTTGATGGGATATTTTTAAAAGGGAGATATAAAGGTTACTTGCTTGCTGCTACGGGAAAGAATGTTAATCAAGGGTTGGACTATTACTTTAACATAACAGATAAATTTATCTGTTAATAAATTGTTCCTATTATAGTGAAAGAGATAAAATTATATGTTTACAATGTTGTTCTTGTTATAGCGAACAGATAAATTTATCTGTTAAATAGGAATACACATAGTTGGATAGATAACTTTATTTGTGTTTATTATAATAAAATGGATAAACTTAATTGTTCGCGTTGTTGTTCTTGTTATAGTAGACAGATAAATTTATCTGTGTTTTATAACAAACATAGATAAATTTATCTGTTGAAGATTGTGAGAATCGGTTTCTTTTTAATTTTGTAATATTTTCTTGACATGTTATAAAATGCATATGGTTGTTATAAAATAGTTTATTTCCATATGATGTATGTATGTTGTGGCATAGAAATGCATGATAGAATTAATCACGGACTGTTTGGGCATTGTAATGCAAAGGTTGTGTTTTTTTGGGCATGACCGCTCAATCGGTCTGTCGGGGTTAAGTATGCATGAGACAGACATTTTTTTTTATTTTTGGTTCAAAACTTCTAAAACAAGCTTCTCTTTCTTCTTTCTAGAAGAAAAAACTCAAACCCTAGACTTCTCTCTAGATTTCTCCTAGCACTGGGTGTATTTTTGGCGTTGCGATAGTGGATCATCGATATACATGTCGAGAGCTTTGCGTTCATCCAAGTGGAATCTTATTTTGGCGACTTTGACTTTTTGCCGATTGTTAAAATTTTGAGTTTTTCACTCCATATGGTAGGATTCTAGATTATTTTGCTTTAAAAGGGTGTTCTATGTTATTATACGCATTTTCACTATGTTAAAATGCTATAAATGTTAGATTTTGATATTAAACCTTGTTGGGTTGATTCAAAAGCATGCTCTGAGCTTGTAAGGTTTGTTACAAAATTGGTGGATGCATGTATATATGATTTTCATGAATACGCGTTTTGAAAAAGCTGGAGAAAATTATGTGAATGTTGCAAAAATATGGATTTTGGCGTTACAGCAAACCCTTGAGGTTGAGTATGGGTTTTTAAAATGTTTAGTCGAATTGAGAATAGCTTTGTGTAAAAATATTATTTTACCTCCATGATTTTGAATAGGTTGGCTGTGTGCCTTGAATCGAATTAATAGTTAAGCTGTGTGCCTTTAATGATTTTGTAAATGTACTATAACAATGTGGTGAATGTGGGCCTCAATTGTTCATCGGTAAAAGTTTAAAAATTTGCGCAAATAGGTAGTTCGATCATTCGGGTTAATCCCCGTAAATGAAGTGATTACCCAAATGGGAGGCAATTGTTGTTGTTGTTGTGGCAAGGTATAGAATTCGTTATTGCCTAGCGGGCCAATGGATGTCTCGAACCTAGGTTAATAGATGAGAGTCTATACTTGTTACCATTATCTCTGGTGTGACAATATCGGTACGTGTAAATTATTGTGATTTTGAAAACCGTATGGAGAAATAAGATGATTCTTGTGGTGTTTTCAAATTGTGAGACATTGTTGGATTATGTGAACACTCGTGATTTTGAAAAAAAAATCATTTTCAAAGTTTACGTGGTTGAGTTGTTCATATAACTGATAATTACATTATATGCTTTTAATTCATACTATTATATTCTTATTGGATTTCGGCTCACTTTGTAGGATATAAAACATTTCAGGTGAAAACGAACTTATGGCTTGATCTTGTGAATCCTTGGCGGTAGCGGGATATATATAACTTGTAGTTTTGTTATTCGATAGTTTATATCAATTTTGATGTTAGATCATGTAATCGTTATGCTATGTTTTGTACTTAAAAGCTTATGTCTTGTAAGCTGTAAGGCTATGGTACCAATGCATGCCTGTTTGTATGAGGATGAGAGGAACCAAAAGTTGTTTGTTTTAGTTTCATCGTTGTATGAAAATGTTTTGGTTGGTTGGTTTCGATGTTGTAACAAACGATTTTTGGTTGGTTTATCATTTAATTTTAACTTATGCGCCTCGAGAGAGGTTTTGGATAAAGTTTTAGCACTTTTAAAAGTTATTTCTTTTTGTCTTAAAAGTATTGAAAAAGCTAGAATATTCTCTAAGTGTTGGATTTCAAAGGTTTGACTTATGAAAAACAGTCTAGAGTCAGACCGCTCGACGGACCGATCGATCGTTTGTCGAGCGATTTTCTGCATGCCTCGGTTGTTTGACAGGCTTGAAGAAAATAGTGTACCATTAAAAATCGCCCAATCGGTATGGGCAGATTTTGGAAAATTTTTTGTTTTTGTTTTAAAAGCTTAGCTCCCAGGGCCTTGACTTTATTCTTTTGAGTTACTCTTTTACTTAAAATAAACTCTCGGTAATACATTTTTAAAGGTTTTCAATTCGTGTTCGGTGAGATTCTTTAACCCGTTTGGCCTCGAGTGTTTTTGGTGGAGCTTGGTTTTATAACGGTTTTTCGTGGGTGGTTCACATGGCCCAGGTTTTGGAGCATGACAGATTGGCATCAGATTTCTAGGTTCAAATACTTAGGAGCTGTGGAAAGAGATTGCGTCACCCTGTGAGGATGGTTATGTGTGTTTGATTGCATGTGTTTAATTATTTTTATAACATGAGAATGATTACCCGTTGTGGCATGAAAATGCTGTGTTATCCATGAACATGGAGATTGGACCTTAAGATTGATTTCTCTTGCCTTCGAGTATTTGAATTAACTAACTTGGAAGCCAAGTTAAAAATGCATTTGACCGACATATTTTCTAGCAAAGAATCTGAGTGGGTTACTCAAACTGACTTGACACTCTTGTTAGTGCTTCTCAGTACGTAAAGTTTGTTTACATGATCTTGAATGGCTAATATGATTGTGTGACATGAGTTGATAAAAACATAATGAATTCGAAGAAAATACCAAAGAACAAAAAAGGTCCATTAAGATGAAAAAAGTCTTAAAAGCCACTTTAAGATCATTTTAAGACTTTTTTTCACCTTTAGTAAAAACAATTTATATTAGTTCAAATAATGATACTTTTTAAATTTATTTTATTATAAAAAATCAAAAAAATGACCAAAAAATATTTTTAAAAAAAGTTCATCTAAGACAAAAAAAAAATCAATTTAAGGCCTTTTTTTTTTGTTTTTAGTAAACTTTTTCAACTTTATCAAAAACAACATATACTCTTAGATTTATTTTATGCATGATGAATCGAATATATAAAAAACTTAGACCAAAGAAATAAAAAAATCAAAAAAGACCAAAAAAAGTCACAAAAAAACCAACATGAAATTCTATTCCAAACAGTAACAAAGCTCCAAGAGGTGTCGGACCAAATTTAGCTATTTTTCACAACTTTGTTATGAAAAATATTTTGTTTCAATCCAACAATGAAAAATTTTATTTTAAAAATATTTTTTATGTGTCAACCGAACACTAGAAAATAAAATGAACAAATAATTTTTTTACAAAAATACTTTACATGAAAAATAATTTATTAAAAATATATTTACATTATTAAAATGAAGGAGCCTTAAATTACGAATATTTATAGTTATAAATTTGTACAATAAAATTTATAAAGTACATATTATTGTAACGATTCAAATGGATCACTAACCCAATAACTTGAATAAAGAGTCTAACAACACAGCCAAAAAACTTAAACTCAAGTTATTAGTAGTAGTCCACAACTTTTTTTATATACCATATTTAATTTTTATCTTCCACAGATGTGAAATGGGGTGTTACAATATCCCCCACGTAAATATGCGACGCCCTCGTCACGTGATCCCATTTCGTTTCCTAGTTAGGATGTGAATAGTAGCCCATTAGCGAACACATAGTAGCCTATTAGTGTGCAGAAAGTATACAATTTTAGAGTTTTTATCCATCTTCGAAACCTCTACTTCTCTATCCACATTGTCATGGAGCTTCACATGGGAATTAGAATTAGTTCTGATAATATTTATAATGATCTAAGTGGACTACTGACTCAATAACTTGAATAAGGAGTGTAACAATTTATTCCAAAAGTTTAAGTTCAAATTCAAGTTATTAATAGTAATTAATAAATTTTTTTGTATATTAAATTTAATTTTTATCTTTTATTGATATAGAATGGAGTGTCAACGTGAAGTGTGTAATTAAAATTTTTCCTACTATATCCCGACTGGGCGTAGAACAAGTGCATTCTGGTGGCTAGGTGTTTGCCAGTATTGGAATAAAGTTTAATGATGAGAACGTGATTGATCAATGACGGACTCAAGGGACCACCCTTAACTATATTAAAATATATATATATATTGAATATTATTATAGTCACGGGAGAGACAACGTAAGCTAAGTGCTTCTGCCCTGCTGAAAATGTAAAAATAAATTTAGTATTTATGTATTTTTAGTTTATTATGTATTATTTGTCCTATTACTGTATTTGTAAAAGAATATGTTATAAATTTTTATGCTTATTAATGAATATTTAAATTTGGTATTTATTTCATTGTGCTTGATTGTAAGGTTTTTTTTTTTTGTTGTGCTTGAAGTTGTGCTTCTACATTATTGAATTATTGATGAACTCTCGCCGGCTAATTGGACTATTAATTGTACATATTTTGAAAACTTACACACTACATATTTTTTTATTTAAAAAATATTTATTTCTCAATTAAGATAATATTGTATTCGCCCTGAAATAGAGGATTGAACTTAATGGAGGCAAGATGGGATAAGTGTTTTTAGAATTGCAAATCCTTCTATGTGGGGTGGGCCTGCATTAGACAAATTTCTTCTCATGCACTGTATTGTTAGGGTACTTGGATCTTCTGCAATGCTTTCTTGGTGCATTGCATGGAAATAAATAAGTGAATTACCATATGGAACTTCTTCACTGGAAATTTTCAAAGATTATTATAATGGGTTTCTCTTATATTTTCTTTGAAACAGAACATCAAAGAAGAAGAAGAAGAAGAAGAAGAAGAAATGCTAGATTAATTACCCTCAAAAAATAACTTTCGCCTTCACCAAGTATTGTGTTTGTTTTTTGTGTGATAATTAAGCATATGTTAACAAAAAAAAAAAAAAAACCTAAAAATGAACAAAAGAACTTAATACACACCCAAAAGAATGATGGAAGAGCAAATCATCAACAAACAAGAGATACTTCGAACTTAAAACAATCACCTGTTGCAGCACAGATATTAGGTAAACCTATCAAGCAAATTCGAAAAGAAAAGCCACAACCACAACACCTACTATATCTTAAAAAGCTTGAGACAAAATTTCTTAGGCTTGGTAGAGAGAATATTCTCTTTAACAAGCTCAAGATTTTCAAGTATTGAGCTTAGATGTATTCTACTTAACGAGACTTCTTAGGAATTTATCTCCGAAGAGGGAGAAAAAAGGAGCAAACAGGGCTGCCTATGAGATCTTGTGCATATCTATTATGGGTTCCACTAGATGTCATATCAAGATTGGGAAGAGGACCAGAAGCCGCTAGCTTGGGCTGTATATAGGCCATATTGGGTGAATCTGATAGATTCCCTTTCCCCCTTTTTTCTATTTAGTTTAGATGTTTCTGTGATACCCAATTCTGATCTTATTTTAGTCGTTGAATGACTCGAGATTATGAAATCCAAGAAAATGCCCTGGTCACCAAATTGTTTACAGTTCTTGTAGGTCCCCATAT
>JAOTRH010468649.1:0-27275 GCA_034768845.1 Heliamphora exappendiculata | reverse complement strand
TTAAGAGTGCTTGACTTAATTTTCAATTAAGATCAACACAAAGAAATTCAAATTAAAGAATTCTTAAGTGTTTAAACCTTTTGAGATAAAAGTCATTCTCTTTTGGCTAAGGTGTCAACTATGATTGTTCAAAATGTGTTAACACTTTCATTTTGAAAATATAGAATATTATCCATTACAAACATTTATTCTTAGAAAATAAATTATGAAAATCATCAAAATTAAATTAAGAAGCTCTTGGGTTAACACAACATTCTCCCACTTGAAGTAAAATCACTCCAAGCCTTGTGCAATCCTGAGATCCCAAATCCCGTGTGAGTCAACCCCCTTTTCTTCTAAGGTCGAAGACCAACAGAAGCTGAATTGCGCCTCAGCTTCTCCACTGTCACAACCTTTGTGAACATGTCTGCAAGATTCTCATCCGTATAAACCTTCTCCAGATTGAACTACCCATCTTCCAGTTGAGACTGAATAAAATGATACTTTATATCTATATGCTTGGTCCTTGAATGAAATGCCGAGTTCTTTGCCAAATGTATAGCACTCTGACTGTCGTTGTACAATTGACACTTGTCGTGACCTCTTCGCAGTTCTTTCAAGAAACCCTTTAGTCAAATCAGCTCTTTACATGCTTCAGTGGCTGCGACATATTCTGCCTCAGTGGTAGAAATCGTTACTATCTTTTACAATCTGGAAACCCAACTTACTGCTGCACTTCCCAAGGTAAACAATTATCCCATTGTTCTCTTCCTGCTGTCGATGTCCCCAGCTAGGTTTGAATCCACGAATCCTTTCAACTAAATTTTCGAGCCCTCGTAACACAGTGTGTATCCCGTGGTACCCCTGAGATACATCAGAATCCACTTCATTGGTTTCCAGTGCTCCTTGCCCAGATTTGACACGAATTTGCTCACAACTCCCACTATATGGGCAATGCCCAGCCTCGTGCAAGTCATGGCATACATCAAGCTACCTATGGCTGACGCGTACGGTACCTTTGCCATGTAGTTTCTAACTTCATTTGTGACAGCTCCATGTTCCTTTGAAAGTCTGAAGTGACTTCCCAAAGGCATGCTAACAGGCTTAGCGCATTCCATGTTGAAACGCTGCAGGACCTTTTCAACATACTCCGACTGCGAAGCCTTAACTTTTGACTCTTTCTGTCCCTGCTGATTCTCATCCCGAGTATCTGTTTAGCTTCTCCCAAATTCTTCATGGCAAATTCTTGGGACAATTGTGCCTTGAGATTCACAATCTCATCCATGCTTAATCCTGCAATCAGCATGTCATTAACATACAGTAAGAGAATCACATACGAGCTGGCGAACCTTTTGATGTAACAATAATGATCACCATGGCATCTGATGAACACTGTATCTGCCATGAAGCTGTCAAACCTCTTATGCCATTGCCTAGGTGCCTGCTTCAAGCCATACAAGCTTTTCTTCAGCCTGCACACCATGTCCTCCTTCCCTTTAACTGAATATCCCTGTTGCTGCTGCATATAAATCTCTTCCTCCAGATCACCGTGGAGAAAAGCTGTCTTGACATCTAGCTGCTCCAGATGCAAGTTTTCTGTAGCCACTATACTCAGAACTGTCCTGATGGTGGATATTTTCACAACTGGTGAAAAAATCTCTGTGTAGCCAATTCCCGGCTTCTGCTGAAAATCCTTGACCACCAGCCTCGCCTTGTACCGCTTGCAACCATCAGCCTCTTCTTTCAGCCAGGAGACCCACTTGTTCTGCAATGATGATTTATCCTTGGGCAAACTGAACCAGATCCCAAGTCTTGCTAGATGACAGAGTTTGCATCTCTTCATCCATTGCACGCTCTCACTCACCCTTTGCCTCTGTCTGCAAAGCCTCTTCAAAGCATTCCGGCTCACCACTGTCTGTCAACAGCATGCAGTGCAATGAAGGTGAATATATGACTGTAGGTCTGCTTACTCTAGTAGACCTCCTGATTGTGGGAGTCTGCGACTCTGCCTGTGGAGTTGACTGTATGTTCACATCTTGAGGTTCTAACACTTTACTAGATGATCATTCAAACACTGCATAGTCTGACTCGTCTACTATCTTACCCTTCTGATCTTGTCTATTTTTATACAAAACCGACACGTTGAAGACCACATCCATGCTCCTTATAACTTTTCTGCTTTCTGGATCCCACAGCCTATAACCGTAGTGTCTGTCCCATACCCGACAAACACACATTTTTGAGACTTGGAGTCTAACTTCCCCCTATTTTCTGCCTCAACATGTATATAAGATATGCAACCAAAAATGCATAAGTGGAAAATCGTTACTTCTTTCCCAGTCCAAGCTTCTTCCGGCAAACCACAATTTAGTGCAACTGAAGGCCCCCTGTTAATCAAGTATGCTGCTGTGTTCACTGCGTCTGCCCAGAACTGCTTTGGCAACCCGGCATGCAACCTCATGCTCTGGGCACGTTCCATGATCATCCTGTTCATGCGTTCTGTCACTCCGTTCTGTCTCGGCTTCATCGGAACAGTCTTGAGTCTCCTGATTTCGTTAGCTGCATAGTAATCTTCAAATTCCCTACTGCAGTACTCGCCGCCGTTATCAGATTTCAGACACTTCAATTTCAGACCTGTCTCATTTTCAACGGTTGCTTTCTAGTTCTTGAAAATTCCAAACACATCTGATTTATTCTTACAAAAGTAAACCCATAATTTCCCCGTAGCATCGTCAATGAAGGTTACGAAGTACCTCGAGCCACCGATAGAGGGTACCTGAATGGGTCCACATACGTCTGTATGCACCAGCTCCAATATGTCTGACTTTGGAGTCCTCACCTGCTTTGTAAAGCTGGCCTTTTTCTGCTTCCCAAAGACGCAATCTTCATAGAATTCTAGGTCCACTGACTCAATACTCGATAGCTTCCCTTTCTGTGCTGGAACTCTCATTCCCTTCTCACTCATGTGACCGAGACGCTTATGCCACGTGCTGGTGTCTCCTTTTGATGCTGCTACTGTTATGCTGCTGTAAGAACCCAAGGATATCTATAGTGTACCCTCCTCCTTCTTTCCTCTGGCCAAAACTAATGACCCTTTACTCATCTTCCAGGAATCTCCCCCAAAAGTCGTCACTATTCCAGATTCTGACAATTGGCCTACTGAGATCAAGTTCCTCATTAAACTGGGTACGTGTCTAACATCCTTCAGCTTCAGTACTGTACCGTTGGCATGTGTGATCTGTACTTCATATTTTTCAACTATACTGCAAGCTTCGTCGTCTCCCAGATAGACTTTCCCAAAGTTTCCCTTCACATACCAGTGAAGAATATCCATGCGAGGGGTAACATGGAATGATGCTCCCGAGTCAACAATCTATGACTCAGTTCTACAGTCTAATGTACAAATCAAAGCATCTGTGTTTTCTTCATCAAAAACATTAACAGTAGCCTTACCACCTTGATTTGTGTTGTCGCGCTGCTTTCTCGGAGCTTTACAGTCCTTTTTGAGATGACCCTTTTGTCCACAGTTCCAACATCTAGCTGACTTCTCTCGAGTCTACGATTTGCCTCGTGATTTGGATCTGTGGTTTCCCCGGCCTTTCTGATTCTTCCTATCTATCTTTCTTTCTCTACCATCGGCGTTTAACACTGACCCTGACGATGATCCTTCACCTGCATTTCTGCGACGTGATTCCTCTCCAAATATAAAACTTGCAACCTCCTCCAACTTCAAATTGGACAAGGAGTTGCTAACTGCGACAACCAAACCGCTCCAGCTTTCTGGTAAATTGGACATGAGAGTTAAGGCTTTAACCTCATCATCAAAATTGATCCCAACCGACTCCAATTGATTCACAATTGAGTTGAACTCGTTGAGATACTCCGCTATAATGGCATCGTCCGTCATCCTCAGATTGAATAACCTTTTCATCAGATACAGTTTAATTGATGTAGAGGGCTGATCATACATCTTTTCCAACACCGGCAATAATCCTGCCATCGTCTTCTCTTTTGCGATATTGGAGATCACCGGCGGTGCTAGACTCAATCGCACGGTCCCCAAAGCTTTTCGATCCAATATCTCCCACTCGGTCTGTGTCATCTTCTCCAGTTTCTCCCCAAACAGAGGTGCGAACAGATCCTTCTGATATAGAACGTCCTCGATCTGCATCCTCCAAAGTGAAAAGTTCGAACCGTTGAACTTCTCAATTTTGATCTTCTCGTCATCTGCCATGTCGTGATCTTTTACCGCCGAACCTACGGCTCTGATACCAGTTGTTGTGAATTTTCAAGTCAGTACTCGACTCAATCCAGCCCACACATCCTATTGGTTTAGAACGTAAACAAGCCACAAACGAATCAAACAAGAACAAGAACAAAAAACAACCAATGAAACACAACACAGGGTTTTACGTGGTTCGGCAATGGTGCCTACGTCTAGGACTCACACTCGTCTTATTATTCAATGAATTACAAAAGAGAATCAGTTCTTGGGAGAGAACTATAGAAGAATATAAGAAAGACCAGACAACTCCTCGGTTGCTGCAAACCCTAGCAGCCTCATAACAGGCGCGCCCTCGGATAGACCGCTCGAGCGGTCTATCGGGCGGTGGGTCGAGCGGTCATGTATCACTCTCAGTTTCTCCTTCTGCAGTCACCATTGCTCGAGCAGTGAAAAGACCGCTCAAGCGGTCAACCCCAAACCTGAATTTTTCTTCACTCTCAACAGGGTGTTTGGCAAAGCTTATACTGTAAATTTTTAGTTTTTATTATTAATTTTAGTACTAAATTATAATATTTTTCAAATACTTCCAACTTCTGTTACAAATTATAAATATTTTTTTTTTTTATTTCAGTTGCAAGTTAACATATTTACAAAACACTCACAATTTCTATTACAAATTACAATATAAAAGTTGTTAGTTTTAATAATACTAAGCACCCTAAAAGTTTTAGAAAGTTTTAAATTGAGCCAGATATGTTTGCTATTAGACAGCTAACAACATCGTGTTGTTAGTTGTCGTGTGGCTCACTTCGAATTATATTTTGATGATTTAAATCATTCATCTTATAGATCTTAGTGTTTACATTATTTATATAAAAATTAAGTTGATGTCAATCTTTTTATTGTTTATTTTCTTAACGATAAATACAATTTATTCAAGTACTTAATGACAATTTGATTAATTTTATTTTTTGTATGATAATGTGCACATTATGCTCTATAAAATTAACGATCTTAATCATCAAAATAAGGCTGAGAATAAACCTCATGAAAACCAACAACACGTGCTATTGACTTTGCCAATAGCAGAAAAGTCCAACCTATTCTTATCGAAAATTTTGAATCTTGCAATATCGATATCTATTCATATATTGGCTGACACTTACCCTATGTTTGGCATTTCTAAAAAAATTGATTTTTTGGCAAAGAAATCAATTTTTAAATTAAGATTGTCTAGCATTTATAAAACTCCACTAATCTTCTTTATTTTTTCTTATTATCTTTTTAAGAAATGAATGCGTAAATTGATTGTTTTTCCAAGTTTATGGATACTGTCCATGAAGCTCCTCCTTCAGTCCCTCCCCATATCCATCATTTCAGTACAGTTGTAGCTTTTTGTCATTTATATTAAAAGATCCATCATTTAATATATGTGCCTTTATGGCTACTAATTAGGTGGATCAAAAGTTTTAGAGTAGTTGAATAGGATGCACTTGAATCAAATTAGTTTTATTTTAAGTAAATTTAAGGATTGAATCGATGTAACGATTTTAAAAAAATTGAAATAAGAATTGAACAATTGTAATTGTAGAACCGAACTAAAATCAATTCGTAAAAACGGTTCGATTCTGAATTTTCATTCTTAAAACTCAAAATTAATTTTATTAAATATATAATTTAAATAAATTTCTTATTAAGCGTTACTCAGAAACTTAAAATTAAAAGCTAAATATATAGAATAGCGCTCGTCTAATGCAGCGGTAGTCGATCACAAATATAAGTAATTCTTTTTTTCAAATCATTTTATCTAGTAATGCGTTAATTGTTAAATATTCAATTTCTTTATATTAGAATGCGATAATTGTAATTTTATATTGATCTTTTAAGACTATTTTTAGGCTATGGTATTTTTTTTTCTTTAATATATTTGTTTAGACTAAAATTATTAAAGTAACTTTTAAAAAAATAAGGTATATATATATATACACACTCTTACAAAAACAGTTCGGTTCGATTAGAATAATTTTTCTTTAATAAAATTTGATAACGGATTATATATAACGGTTTTAGAAAATTGAGAGCCAGCCGTTTTTATACAGAACCAAACTACATCGTACGATTCGAACCGATCCATACTGATTTATCAATTTTTTTGAATTTTTTGTGGACCTCTATAATTGGAATTCATTGTCTTAAAAATTACATATATATTACTCTATTTTAATGTATTGATAACTGTTGAATTATATAAAAATCTCAAGGCATGGAATCTATATTACAAATGGAAATGGTTAACGGTGACATTTGTATATAACATTTATCCTACATTTCTCTCTCCTCTCCTCGTTTTTTTTCTCTCTATTTAAATTTTAATTTTTTCTTTCACTTTATTTTAAATTTAATTTTTTTTAATTTTTCATAAAAAATATATTCTAATAAGGCCTAATTAATATTGATGGTGTTTGGTATTGTTAAAACTAGTAACTTATTGATTGTAATTTATAGTAGAAGTTGTGAGTGCTTTGTAAAAATTGTAATTTGTAGTTGAAACAGAAAAAAAATTAATTATAACTTGTAACAGAATTTATAAACGTTTGGAATAGATTATAATTTATAACTAAAATTAGTATCATAAAGTTAAAAATTAATAACAATAACTTTGCCAAACAACTCATTAGATAAAAGTACAAAAATATACATAATTGCCTGAAAAAGACAATACCATTAAATCCCTGTGAGCTGGGTGAGACAGACTTGCAACTGTTAAGGATAATAAGGGTAGAGTATGATAGCAACCACAGGAAGAGAGTGTATAATGGTTTCACAGGCATCTCAAGTACTTAAGGCCCATGTGGGATATTGACTTATTTCTTATTTTAATTTACTTAAAATTACTATTGTTTATTTATTTCATTGAAATGACTTCAAAAAATAATTTTTTTGACTAAAATATAAAATATTAAAAAAAATAAGTTAATGAAAGATATATAGATCTTGTGTTATTTATTTTTGTTTTTAATGAATTTTTTAATCTTTTAATTAATTTTTTAATTACTTAGTTTCTTTCATTGAAACAATTCAAAAAAACGTTCAAAAAAGATAGTTAGAAGATGAAAGATTCAAATAAGGCCAAAACAAGCAAAAGATCTAAAATTCTTCCCAAACGGAGCCTAAAAAGTGTTATCTGCGCAGAGAACTCTAAACAAATAGTAATAAATAAAAGTTCTTGGTAACCACCACCTATTTAAAGGTGAAAAATAATAGAAAATCTAGTATATTTTTTTATGCAATTCCGATAAATAAAATAAATTCATAAAGTTGACTTGTAGACCATATGAATTTATCGATGAAGGTAAATTAAGGCTAGCATTTGACCTTATATTATTAAAATAGATTTGTCCATGTTATAATACTTACGGTGTTACAGATATCTATCTCCCATGATATAATAATCTGAATTGCACAAAAGAAACACTGCAATAAGTGAGCTTAGAATAGTCACGAGACAAAAATAATACGTCTATTCATATCGAACAGGTACCATCAAAAGACATGCATGTATAATGGTAACTATTCAATTATATCTTCAACTAATTTTCATTCACATTAAAAATAATTTTAATTCATTTTTTACAACAAAAAATAGACTAATAGAATTAAAAGAATTTAATATCAATACACTTTTAGAAGCGAGACATATATTTTTACAAATATCAATATATTTTATACAAATATCTATATATTATTTATCCATAATCCATTGCCCAATGTGCAATGATGAGTATTTTTCATAAGTAAATACAAGACCTGCTGTGGTAGGTGTTAGTAGTGTTTTTTCATAGTTTGGGACATTTTTTAATGGTATCATAGTCGTGTTTATGCTGAGTCAGAAATGTTGAGATTGAGTCATAAATTTTGTACAGTATCAAAATCAAGTTTGTACTAAAAAGTACATGTTCACATCCTATATAAAATATGATATATGAATCAAATTCACGTTTGTACTAAGATGTAAATATCGGTATCTTACATTAGTTAAGAATAACTTCTCAAGATGAGAAAATGGCCGTGCATCTTATAATTATATAATATGACATTTATACTACATTTTAGAATGTATTACCGGAATATTTATTCAACGTAGCAGGCGCGAAAGGTTGAGTTTTTTTTATATATATAAAAAATTAGCGGTTGAAAAATAGCAAGTGAAATGAGATTAAAAGGAAAAAGTGAAATTAAAGACGAGGGGGTATTGCTGTCCCTTTTGAGCATTAGAGTGAGAAAGTTTCACACTTAATTGAAATGTCATAAAAAGATCTAAACTTTTTTTCTCTTATTATTTTTAAAATTTATTAATACATAAACTATAAACTAATAGGATTGTCACAAAATAATAATAATAATAATAATAATAATAATAATAATAATAACTCAAGGAACAATTTCTTATAAAATAGGCCTAAGAAGGGTACAAAATTATCAGCGATTGGACTGCCCATTTAATTCTCAAAACGACACAGTTAAGTGAATCTTCTAAAATGGGCTGAAGCCCAACCAAAATGAGCTTGAAGCCCAACCCGACTAATTGTAGAAAGGTCGAAATATGAATTTCTCAAACTTAGGCTCCATTTGACGTGTTTTGATAAAAACAATGAAATTACTTTTAAAAAAAAATATTTTACAGTATTTGACAAAAACTGATTTATATATAAATAAATGAAATGAGGTGAGTCATTTTTAGCGACAGTGGTGATGGAGAAAATGACAGCGACATTAGTGGTGACAGCCGTGGTCTTGGTAGCACTAGTGATGGTGGTGGTAGTGAAAGAGTTGGCAACGGTAGTGATGGTAGAGGATGTGGTGGCGGTGATACTGGAGGAGGTGACGACAACAACGACGAGAGATATGACGATAGTGGCAGTGATAACGAGGCTATGATGGTGGTTGTAGAGGTGACTGGGGTGACAGTGGTTGTGAAAAGATGATGGTTGTGTTCGTGGTGATGATAGTAATAACGGCGGTAGTGGGAATGATGATGGCAGTGGTGGTGGTAATATTATGGCTGACTCTGACCAATCGGAGGCCCTAAACAGATACTTAAAAATGAGCTCTATATATTTTTATATTTATAAATTAAAAAAAATTATTATAAAAATTTAATAGAATATAACTGGCATGCTTAATTCATATTTCACAAATATTTAAATTACAACTAAAATAATACCAAACAAACGAAAAAATTATAATATCACAATAAAATAAACAAGTTGAATCAATAATTGCAAATAATCACTTAAATACAATCCTTCTTACATTTTTTACGGCAAAATTACTAATTAATATTTAAAAGTTAAACTCAAATCATGTAATAATCATAGAAGATGAAGACTGAAGAGTGCTTATTAGGCTGTTTGTTTGAATTATTTCGGAAGAGGCTGCGAGAGAGCCAAATGAGTTTTAGTATATTTAGGAAAAATTTGATAAAGATGTGTTTGGGTTTGGTTTTTTTTTTTTGAAAATAGGTCTTTTTAATTTAACATATATTATTTTGGATTTGTATTTGAGTTTTTTTTTTGGATTGAACCCCTTGTTTTTAATTAAAATTTAATTTTTTAATATTATAAAAAATATAATAAAAGGTATTATACATTTTTGAGACCCAATTTTTTTTATCAAAAAATGAGAACCCAAAGCGGTTGCTTTGTTCCCCAAAGAGCAAGGCCGGCCTTGTAAATATCTAAAAGTTAAATTCAAATCATGTAACAGTCATAGAAGATGAAGATTAAAAAAATGCCTTTTTGGCTGTTTATTTGAATTGTTTCGGAAGAGGATGCGAGAAAGCATTATGAGTTTTAGTATATTCAAGGCAAGTTTGATAAATATGTGTTTGGGTTTGGTTTTTTTTTGAAAATGAGTCTTTTTAATTTAATAAATATTGTTTTGGATTTGTATTTGAGTTTTTTTTTTTGGATTGGATACCATATTTTTAATTAAAATTTAATTTTTTAATATTATACAAAATATAATAAAATATATTATATATTTTGGAACCTTATTTTTTTAACAAAAATTAAGAATTCAAAGGGATTGCTTTGTTCGCCAAAGAGCAGGGCTGGCCTTGGGTAATATTAAAGGGGATGATGGTTGTGGTGGAGAAATGGTGCTGGTCAGGATGAAGAGGTATCGATCGAGTGAGTGTGTTAAAATAATAAGTTTATTTTGATTTAGAAATTTATTATTTTATTTATTTTGAAAAATGTTGCTCTTTTACTAATCAAATACTGAAAAATAAAATGTAGTTTTTTTTTTATAAAATAACTTTACATATTTCTTTACTATATAATATTTTACTACAAAAAAAAAAACAGAGTCTTAAATTAAAAAATATAAAAAAATGATAAAAAAATGATAAATTAAATCTTATTTTTCAATCAATTGAGCTCAACTAAAAGAGTCAAAAATGGAGGAGACGTATAGTTTTGGATGGAAGCCTCTGCACTTTGTTTAAGATAAATGCGAATTCGTTCTTGATGCAAGTTCTCTCTATTTCCTAAATAAATGAAAAGATTTTTATTTTTATTATTTTTTATTCTTCGATGGATTACTTTAATGATTTAAAAAGTTCATATTATGGGTCATACCAAAAATATTATATAAAAAAATACGTTGATTGGACACCAATAATTATAATTATATAAAAAAATTATTTTTAAAAAATAGACAAAAAATATAATTTTAAAATTAGATTCTACAATCTTTTTAGAATTTAGGTGAATCAATTAACTAGTTATTCATTTTCGATCAATTTAATTTTTGTTTGAATAATTTTCTTGTCAAGTTTAACAATACGAACGGTTGAGATTATTTAGATGAATTTATCGTAAAAATTATAAAATTAAAATGAAGAGGCATCTATTTTATTTTATTTTTAAATAAAAAAGGATGATTTATATTTATAGGGGTTAATTTTTTAGACGCAAAGGGTGATTGATTGCATTATGGCTACAACTTAGATGCGCAAATTCATGACGTACGTGATAAAGATAAGGTAAATTATGTATTTTATTTTTAATTAACATAAAATATAATTAATTTTAACTATTATTTTAAGTAATAAAGTAAGTTAAAATTTTTAATTCCTCACAATATCACATTGTCAATTGTATTTGTTATTCATAGTTAGTATTTTTAGGTAACGGCGTAATGTAAAGAATTTAGTCGGTTAGACAAACAATGTACTTAAAAATATTTAGAGCCTAAATAATTCTTATTTTAATTCTGACTTTTTAGTCTAACAAATAAATAAGGAATTGAAGTATTTGATTGATTATATAGGAATAGTCCCATGTCTCTTTGTCTGGTTGTTATATTTGAAAAGAACATTTAATTTCACTTAATTACTTTTAAGCCTTTGAAAATGGCTCGATTTTAATTTGGAACAGCGGTTTTTAGGTTAAATGTTTGTTGCCTACTTATTGGTTAAAAATTATATGTTATTTTTTCTATTTATTTATTCTTTCTCTATTCTTTTTTACATTATTTTACTTAATATTTTATTTTATTGCTTATTTTATAAGATTACAAAATACCAATTTCGTGTATAAAAATTATGTATTATATTTTATCCTCTTGTAGTTTTATTATTTTTATTGATTATTAAGAATTTATAAATATTTATAATATATCAATGTTACAAAAAGAAAGTAAAAAATTAGATCATAAAAAAAAGAAATAAAGAAAATAAGAAAAAACCAAAAAGTAGTTAATATTGTAATATGCTTGATTTATGTATAACACATAATAATTATTTAAGTATAACAAAATTAAGGAATAATTCAGTTCGATTTTATACGATTTTTTAAAAACTTAAGTCGATAACCAAATCATTATAAATGGTTATTAATAATTTAGAATCAAAATCAAACCGTTAACTAAAAGAATTAATCCAAACTAAGGGTGTATTTTTGATTCGAGATCTGTGGGCGGCCCGAGATGGGTACTGTACGGACTGAGCTCGGTCCGAGACAAGCCTAAACCTGTCCGAGCTCGAATATAGATTTTTGGGCTTGGGCTTACTCATTTGAGCTCATGGGCTGGCCTGCTCCTTGGCCTCCATTTTGAATTTTCAACGGGTAATTTGGTTCGCCCCGCTTCTTGGCTCGCCTTTTCAAGCTTATTGCATTTAAATTATGTAATTATTTGAAATGTTTAAATTTATTACAAAAAATAATAAAATTATAATAAATTAAGTATTAACTAACTTATAATAGTATAAACTATAAATTTATAAAGTAATAATAAACTTATCATAAATTAATAAATTTATAATAATTAATAATATAAACTATAAAGTATAGACTTATAAAGTAATAATAATAAACTTATAAAGTATAATCTATAAACTTAAAAACAAAAACAAAAAAAAAATTAAACTTATAAATATAGCTAATAAGTAATAACTAATAAAAATAATAATAAACTATAAATTATAAATTATAAACTATAAAGTATAAAGTAAAATTATTAAAACTAATAAACTTATAATAATAATAATAACAATAATAATAATAATAATAATAAACTAACTTATAAATTTTTAATAAAATAATAAGCTAATAACTTATTAACTTAATAATAATATTAATAGGTTATAAATTTATAAATTTTAAAATTTTAAAATTATAATTTATAAACTTATAAAAATATAAAACTAATAAGCATATATTGTTATAAATAATAACTAACTTATTAATTTATTATGAAGTTTATTTGACTAACAAATTAATAATAAATTAATATAACAACAACTAATAATTAAAAAAACTTAAATTTATATTATACAAGTTACAATAATAATTTTAAGAAAAATTTAAAAAAAAACTAAAAGCCGTTAAAATAAGTTAGTAAGTCAAATTTATGTTGCTTATTTTTATCTTTAGTGAATTTTTTAATTTTTTGATAAATTTTTTTTCCTTTTTGGATTCATCTTATAAAAATAATTATGAAAATAAAAAAATTTAGTAAAAAAATAAAATAAAAATTTTAAAAAGACAAAATAACCAAATTTCTCAATATTTAGCTAGGGATGTAAAAATAACATGTGGCCCGAGGGCCGTTATTGCACGGGCCCGATCCAGCTTGCGAAAAGCTTAAGCCCGCTCGAGGCCTGAGTCCATGGGCCAGGCCATCCCGAGGCCTGAGTCTAAGTCTGAGCCCAAGGCTCGACCCGTTTGACTTGAGCCTCTTATTATATTTAATTATCTATGTATTATAATAAACTTAATGTATATATTATAATATAATTTAACACAATTTAAAGTTAGGTATTTTAACTTTTGGATTAAATTCTCGAAAGCCAAAAAATTTTATTTTTCAACTTAGTTTTTTCTAACCCTTTTGCTTTTTATATAATTTTTTAAAAAATATTATAAATTTTATTATACAAATTCATTTTTTATAAAAATTATATTTTTAAAATATATTCATCAAAATTTGTTAAACAAGATTGATATTAAATATAAAATTATTTAAAGATAAATTTTAAAAAATTATAGCAACTTTAGGCAAAAAATTTTACCTTTTGACTTAAAATCACTTTAAGCATTTTGTTTAAAATTATCCTTATTTTTCCTAAACGAACTTGTAGTTTTTGAGACTTAAAATAACTTAAAACAAAAAAAAATTGACTTAAAGCTAAATTATCAAACACCCTGAGACCGTGATTTGCAACCTTGATTTCTTGATTTTTTGGCTAAAAAATGCCAAAAAGTTAAAGTTGCCCGCTTGGCAAAAAAAATAAAAAAACTAAAAAAATAAAAAATAAAATCAAAACACAAACTCTTGTAATATTATATCCAAATTTTTACTACTTTTAAAATACAATAATAGCCTTTATTCATAATTTATTTACTACTATTACTATTAACTAGATATAATTGTTAATATCAAATATATTAAATGATAAAAACATTTACTTTGAACAAAAAGTAAAAAAACTAATTTTTTACTTAAACAATCAATTTTGAAAAAAGTAGCTGAAATGCTAAGTTATCAAATAACCTATTTTGAGTCCAATTAAATTTTTTGTCTAAAAAAATTTTAATTTTTAAATTAGTTACCAATTGAGCCCTAAAAATATGATAATGACGGTAGAAATGTGGTAGGAAAGTGTGAACACGAATCTTATAAAGTTCATTTTTCTTACGAAAGAAGACAAATAGAAAGATACTCTCATAATATTATGTAAGGGATGTTATATTATATTTTAAATAAATTAAAATATTTTACATAAATTAGTTTTATATTATTTATTTTTCACTTAATAATAATGGGATTAACCTCAAGTATTTTATATTATTATTAAATAAAAAATAATATAAAAATAATGTCACATAGTATACATGTTTTAGAATTTAATATCTAATTTTCAGACGCGAATAAAAATACATTCATACATGCACACAAAAAATATATAAAAATCTACATTGCTTATTTTTACGAATAAGAGGGATAATCTATTATAATTGTAGATTATATAAATATGAGATTAAAAATATTTTAAAATTGGACACACATAACTCGAAAGCCTCGAAATAAATCTTATTTTTTCGTTCAAATGTTACTTTAGTAGTTTTGGTATTTTTTCATCTCTCTATACATTTCTTTTACTACTTTGATTCAATTTTTCACACAATCTATTAAAATTATGACGTTCGTATTTATAGACAAACTCTAAAATCTTATTCTTCACATAATTATAAAATTATCAAACTCCAGTCGCCATGTAATTATAAAACTATAATTATATGAATTCGTAAAATACAATACATACATACATAATAATTCAACCCTAATTATATGACTTAGGATGAATTCCAATTAGCTCTCCAACAGTTGATACAAACCCTAATTATATGTATCTTGTATTCTATGAATTTTTTTATAAAAAATAAATAAAAGTTTTATTTTTAAAAAAAACAGAGAAAATCTGAATTCATAAATTATACAACTTGAAGCTATAAATTTATAACTGTAATAGGCATGTATAATTTTTAGTTGAAGTTATAATTATATTTTTAATTAATAATTAAATTTATAATTTTAATTAGACCAAACACTCTTGTAGTTGGAGTTGGTACATATGAAAATTTACTTTATTTTTTTAATGGGTTTTCCCTAAAGGACAATAAAATTAATTCTTCCAAAAATTAACTTAACGCTAAATATACATATTAAAAAAAACAGCACGCTTACTGTATCTTTCTTGCCAATTTGGATTCAATATATTTTTTCAAAAAAAATAATGGTTTTTCCATTTTCATCCTATAATTATTAAGCTGTTTTTATCATGATTATTCAAGCGGTTTAAATTGTAAATTATATTTAAAAATTATTTATATAAAAAAATAAATTAATAAAAAATTGAAAATTAAATAATTAGTTCGCATTAATTCTAAAAATATGATCTCTAAACATACAAGTTTTCTATTTTTTTTAGCATAAATGTATTTTCAATTATAGTAATTTTTTGTTCAATTAATTTAATTTTTAATATATATAATTTTCTCATCAAACCCAACAATATAAATGGTTGAGATCATTACAATTGATAATAATAAAAATATAATATAAATAGTTTAAATTATTACTATAGACCACCATAAATATAACAAATAAACAAATATAGTCCTTTCTGTTTATCTAGAAGATAAAGTGCATGCACCTGAATCCCTTTATTGAAGTACTAAAATTAATGTGCAAATCATCTGATCTAATGGAATGATGATTGATGGATGAAGTTGTGGAAAAAGAACCCCACAGAATAATGGGGGGGGTGTTTGACAAAGTTTTTGGAGTTAGTTTTTAGTTTTATGTTGTTAATTTTAATAATAAATTATAATTTTTTTAAATATTTATAATTTTTATTATAAATTATAATTATTATTTTTAATTTTAATTATAAATTCATATATTTATAAAACACTTATAATTTTTATTATAAATTATAATTTATAAATTTTTAGCTTAAGGAATTCCAAACACTCGCAACAAACAAGTGATTTTCACACTCTCTTTTATGTATTTTGTCTCTCTTATGCGAAGTAACAAAAAGTATACTTATAACAAACAAGTGATTTTTACACTCTTTTTTTATGTATTTTGTCTCTGTTAGGCGAATTAACAAAAAGTATACTTATAACAAACAAGTGATTTTCACACTCTCTTTTATGTATTTTGTCTCGGTTAGGCGAAGTAACAAAAAGTACACTTATAATAAATAAGTGATTTTCACACTCTCTTTCTTTTTTTTTTTTAATGTATTTTGTCTTTATTACGCAAAGTAACAAAAAGTACGTTTATTTTTTTAGGTTATTATATGTGTGCATTTAAAAAATATAAATTATAAATTATAAATTATAAATTATAAAATAAAAGGATATTTTTGTAACTTCACCTAATAAAAGCAAAAAATGAATATATTTATAATAAAAACAAAAAATGAATATATTTATACGAAAAGTTAGTATGAAAATCACTTTTAGAATGATATAAATTGTTTTTTTTATGGGTATTTTTGACCCGGTAAAAGTAGGTCCATGGATATGGACCCGCACTCAGAGAAGATTCCCATGTGTTTGAGAACAAGGGGCGAAGTGGTGGCCAAGACAATTCGCAATTGGTAGTACGTCGCTGTTTTTTTTTTTCCACGTTCCGCGGTTTCGTGGAATTTCAGGACCGGTCTTGAGGGTAGATTGGTCAATTGATTAGTTTTGATCTCAATTTTAGCCCATGAAAAGACTGCATTGCTCCTGTTTGAAATAATTGTTTATTTGTTTATTTTATTTAATTTATTTTTATTTTTAATTTAAAAAAATTATTATTTAATTAAATAATTATATTTTACTACTATTTTTATCGAACTGAAAAAATAAATTTTTTTAATCAAAATCTTAAAAAAGTTAAGAATAAACAAAAATAAACTAAATTAATCCAACAAATCAAATTATGTTGTTTATTTTCTTCTTTAGTAAAAGCTTTTTCATTTTAAGATTTTTTTTTTTTACTTTTTCGATTTATCTCATAGATGATTCAAAAAAGTATAAATTTTTAATTAAAATGTGAAAATTTTTAGAAAAGATAAAATAAAAAACCAAAATTAGCTCAAACAGGGACATTAACGAATATAGTGTGTGTTTAGCATTGCTAAAACTAATATTTTATAAATTTTAATTTATACCAAAAAGTTATTAGTATTTGATAAATATATTTACTTGTAGTTAAAATAGAAAAAATAATAATTATAATTTATAATAAAAATTATAAAAATTTAAAATATACTATAAATTATTACTAAATTTAATCGCAAAATGTTATAAGCTGGCACCACTAGCAACGTCAAATGCTACTATAGAATTTAGGTATGCGAGTCTAGGTGTGCCTTAAGACATAGGCTCCGTTTGTATAAATAGTTTATTTATTTTTTTATATATTATAAAATAATTAAAAATATAAATAAATAAGTTAATTTGGCTAACTTGGTTTTTAAATGACTTATTTACTTATTGGCTTAAATAAGTAAGTACGCTTGGTTAAATTTTAGCTTAAATCTTATTTATTTAGTTTATTGACTTATTTATTTATTGGTTTAAATTTTACATATTTGGCTTTCCAAACAAAATTGCTTATTTGAGGTGAAATAAACCAAATAAACAAACAAACAATTTATCCAAATGGGGCCATAATAGAGTTGTTAGTATTTATGATTTATATAATTTTATGATATGAATTGGTTATATTTTAGATCACGTCCAGTACATTATTCGCACAAAATATTAAATTTATTAGATATCGTTATCTGTATGATCTTATTTAACTTCTTATTAAAAAAACTCATACTATACATCTAATTTTTACTAACAAATGTGATCATATCATATTAATAAAGATATTTAATAAACCTAATTTTTTTGTGTAAATGATAGTATCTTTATTTTCGTTTTAACAAATCGTTTCTTCCTGAAACATTTTATCAAAATGTTTGACCGAATGTATGCTTTAACTGCTTTGATTAAAAAAAAGGTTATATAATAAAGTGGGCTTAAAGTAGTATTTTATTGTGTTTTATTTAATATTTTTTTCATAACATATTTTTATAATCGGAATTGTTTATTTTATAGTATTTCTTAATTTTATTACTCACAAAAAAATTTAAATTAATTGGATATCTAAAACTATATGATTTGATTATATTTGTTTAACACTATTTTTTGTAAGATTATATTTACCATTCATTTGCTTTTAAATAAATGTGATCTAGTCACATAACTATCAACATCTACTTAATAAATATTATATAATAAATAATTTTGATCATTTAAATATACGAAAGTACTAAGTCTATTAAAATAAATCACGACGTAATTAACCGTTAATGTGAAAAACACTGAGAACATTCTCAGTGTTAACAACTCTAAGAACATTCTACGAGTTGTTAATTTTGAAAACATTCTCAGCGACAATAACTTTGAAAATGTTCTCAGGTGCGTGCGTGAGAACCTTCTCGTTGATCTTCTTTTTTTTCTCCTCCCTTTTTTGGAAATCGTCGCCTTCCAACACTACCACCACCATTCTCAATGTGAAAAATACTGAGAACATTCTCAGTGTTAACAACTCAGAGAATGTTTCACTAGTGCGTGCGTGATAACATTCTCACTGGTTTTTTTTCTTTTCTTTTTCCTTCCTCGACAACCATCGCCTCCCACCACCACTACGGCAATGGTGTGTGTGAGAATGTGGGTGATAAACTTAAAACACTTCGAACCCACGAATAACTGATTAATTGAGCAACAACAGAAGTGATCCCTTGCTTGCAAACTCTCTCTTCCTTAAATCTCTCATTGATCAATCGTTATTCCTAAAACGATCTAAAATCAGATATTATTATGGCATTGAAGAAGTTGGTGTCCTTCGTCTTCAGTTTCGTCGGTCTTAGATCTGAGCGGCAAAAGATCAAACTGTCGTCGTCGCCGCCGTCTTACATAGCTGGCGTTGCGTCCAACTGTGATAAGGTGTATAGTTGTTGCGTGTGTTTGCCGAGAATTGAGGAGGAAAGGGATGGGAAAACGCGAGTTCTTGCTTGCGGGCACGAGTTTCATAGGATATGCGTGGAAGTGTGATTTATGGAGTACTGCGGGAGAACGTGTTCGGTGTGTCGATTTTTTGTAAAAGAGTGATATTTGCTTTTCGTCATTCTTTTCTCAGGTCAACAAGTAAATTCTTTGGTCAAATCCTTCGGTTAAATCTTTCGGTAAGAATAGCACAGCTCTATTAAAAACTACAATCTACTAGCAATTCACATGGACCTATTAAAAAAATTGAGCATATTAATCGACTATTTTAGTATAATCTTCAACTTCTATTCCATATTTTTTTGTTTTTTTTTTTGACTTTTTTAGTGTTTATAGAATATGTTCTATTTTAACATTTTATGTTGTTTATTCGCTCAGGGTATTTTATTTTCTCATTTGGATGTTTTTAATTTTTTAATCCACACATTTAAAAAAATATATATATAGAAAATGGAAACTTAACTCTATCTACTTAATTTTGACTTATTTTCATTTCTTTCAAACTTTCTACATATTTTGACCTAAAATATTTTTGGGATGAAAATTAAAAAAATATAATAATTTTACTAAATGATAAAAAAGTTTATTAATAAAAATACTATTATATAATAATTTGACTAAAATATTAAAAAAATTATTAAAATTAAATAAAATAAAATTAGTTGTCCTTTATTGAGTTTTTGAGAAATTTTACCAAAACAAATAAATTTTTTAACTGGTCTCAATAAAAAATAATAAAAAATAATTGGACTATATCATGAAATATTCAACAACAAAATTAATAACATAAAATAAACACACAAGTCATTATCCCAAACAAGGTATTTATAAAAATTGGTGCTGCAAAATTATTTACAAATATAGTCTACATTTTTATATTATATCCCAAACAAGGTATTTAAAAAAATCATTAAAAATAATAATTGGACTATTATAATGCGTAATCACGATTTATTTATTTATAAATAGTGTAAATTATTTTATAAAACTATAAGTAAATAATGGCTGCAACATTAATATAGTTATAACTTTTGTATTTGTGAATAATTTTTTCTTTAGATTCATAGTATTCCTAATTTGGGGTGTTCATGGTTCATTTTGATTTGATTTTGAGTTAAACTAATAATCAAATCGTTCTGAATGGTTCCAAGAATTTAATAATTGAAATCGAACCGTATGTATCATGGAACCAAATCGAACGACCGAACGAAATGAATAATTAACGGTTCGGTTCTAATTTAGAACTGCAGTTCTATGGGCAAGTATTTATTTATTACATTATGTTAAAAAATTGTATATTTATTTATTTTTTCTATTGATTTTTTATTTTTTTATTTATATTATTTTAATTTACATTTTATTTTATTTTATGACTTATTTTATATTCTTACAAAGAGATATTCTCATTTTTATAAATTATGAATTATATTTTATTATTTTTTATTTAGTATTATAGTTTATGAATTATATAATATTACGCTGTTATGAAAAATAATAAAAGAAATAAAAAAGAATATGTAAAATAAAATAAATAGTATTTTTAAGTTTTTTTTATACATAATACATAATACATAATATAAATAATATTAATAAGTTGCACATTGATTTGGTTCCATACAATTTTTTAAAACTTAAATCATGAATCGAATCATAAAGCACAACTCCTAATTATTTAGAAGCCACCTAATCAAACCGTTTACTAAAAAAATTATAACAAATCATATGATTTGAATCGGTGCATACCAGTTTAACAATTTTGACAATTTTTTGAACACCCCAATTCTTACTTTTTATATATAAATTTACATAATAAGCCTGAGTAAACACACAACGCACAGGTTTTAATAATAGTATAAAATATAAACTGACAATTGAAAGCACAAACAGCCTAGAGGGATCCCCATGTTTACACTAAAAATTTGAGAGGAGAAAAAAAGGTATTTTATTGTTGGTGAGCACAATTTTATCAAACTTGTCACTATGTTCAGTGCTTAAAATAAGAAATGATTTGATGAGAGTAGTAGTAAGATCCTTTCTATCTTCTTACTTATCTTTATGTTGGGGCTTATAGTTGTAACTTGATTGGTGAAGTCCTAAAATTTGTTTACAAGAGATTGCATAAAAAAAAATATAGTAATGCTAGAAAGTAGTTGTAAATAGTATTTCTGATTCTATTGTTCGTCAATCGACACATTAAAAAATGATGCTAAAGATTCTTTTAGAAGCAAATTTCGTTGACCCATAGAAGACTCCATCTTCAAGTTATGAGAATAAGAAATTTTTTTTTTTTTAAATTAAGAATCTTAAATTTGTTGGAAGAAAATTAGTTATTTTTTTAAGAAACCCAAGAAATCATGCTTAAAGCTCTGTAAAAAGTAATAAGTTTTGGTCGAGTTGTAGTTTACGTTTTTCTAGTTCTCTCGGTTTGTGAGAATTTATAGATTTTTGTTATGTTTTTGTATTTTGATGAGTTGTTCTATCATTATTTTATTGGTGCTTGAAAGTATTTATCGAGTTTTTTATATATATTTTTAGTTTTGATTAATATACACTTAATTACTTCCAAAAAAGTACTTACTAACCCTAAAAAAATTTCTTTTATCAGCCCCTAAAAATAATTATTAATTACAGGTGATCAGAGAATTTTCAGTTCTTTGCTCAACCAACTGAGATGTCCTGAGTATTTTCAATGAATCATGTTTTACTAGATGACTGAGTCTATGCCAATGGAAAAAAAAACCAAAAAAAAAAGAAAGTATTTTGTAAAAATTCTAGTGATGTTTTTCACTTCTAAGATAACTGCTCAAGTCATGTCTTTGATATAGATGAGGACCTCTTGTATTTCTTCCTCTAAAATAACTGCTTAAGGTTGTTTTTCAAATGTACTGATTTTTTTATAGAATATTGTTGCATACTAATTATAATTATGTTAGGAGAAAAAATCATTTTTTAGTTTGGTAAGTTGTATTTTTGAAGTTTCATGCATATTTTAAAATAAGGATATTATCATTCTTTATTTGTTTGATTATTTTAGTTTTATTATTTAGTTGTTTAATTATAATATTATCATTTTTTCTCACAACTACATTAATTGGTTTACGTTGTATGTATTCAAACTACCTTAATTTATTTTTTCTTAAATTATTCTCAATTAACGCAATTTTTACCATTTTACAAAATTTTTAATTTTTAATTTTTTCATTTCTAGTTTTACCATACATGCATATAAATATTTTCATTTTAGTAACTCTCATTTTATTTATGTGATTTTTTTTAACAGCTCAATATTCTGTAGCATATGAAATCGCTGGTCTAATAGTTGTTTTATATAATATTCCTTTTAATCTTATAACTATCCATCGATTACATAGAACATCGAGAGCACTCTCCACTTAAACCAATCAAATTTTATTTTATAAATTATATCATTTATAATATCTTCATATATCTTCATTAATAATCGAACTTAGATAATAAAATAATTTGCTCTTCTATATGTCTTAGTTTTGAATCATTACTATTTCACTATTAATATTTTTATTACTATAAAAATTATATTTCATATATTCAATTTTTTGTCATATTTACTTGAAATTCTTTTAATTCTAAATTTTTTCTCAACATTTTTAACTTAACGGTAACTTTGCTAATAATCTCATCTACTAAATTAATATCATCAGCAAATAACATACACCATAAAACAAAATTTCAAGTATATCTATTCAATTCATCCATAATTAAGGTAATGATAAGGACTCAAAATAGATATTTAATGTAATCATATTGTAATCGAAATTACACTTGTTTCTAACGCGAGTGATCTAATGTCGTGGCAACACCATCGTATATGTCTATTATCACGTTAATGTACTATTTGTCACTTATGTTGTCTTTGACGCCCACTATATAATAACAAATATCACGTCGAGTAAAATAATATTAATATACATATGCTGGGTAGTAAGAAACAAAAGTAACTCACTTATAATATACATCAAATGTTTTTATTTATAAAAGATATTATATAACATTACTTATATAATACTTTAAGATTTCGTTATAATTTTTTCTTAAAGACGCTGTTTGGGATATCTAAAAAATATGACTTTTATGTGATTTTTACTAGAATATATTTTAGGATAATTTTCTTCTTTTTGATTTTTCACTAAAATATCAATAGGTCTTACTTTTGTTTTAAAATTATAATATTTAAAATATTAGCACATTTTTTTTATTATTGAGAATATAAATGACTGTTTAATTAAAGGTACTATAATCATTTTATGTACTCAAAAAACAAGTTAGTGTGTTTGAGATTTATATATGTTTTTTATTAGAAAATATTTTTTAAAAATAAAAAATGGTATAATTTAAAAGTTGATTTATAAATAAGTTAATTTTTAAAGGTGGTGTTTAAAATTATTGAATCTAATAACTTATAAATTGTAAATTGTAGTAAAAGTTGTGAGTTTTTGATAAAAATTATAATTTATGATAATTAGAGTAAAAAATTAATTATAACTTATAAAAAAAATTATAAATATTTAAAATAAATTATAATTTATGATTAAAATTAATAATAAAAAATTAAAAACAAAAATAACGCTAACTTTAACAAACACCGCAAAATACCCAAACAAGGTTGTGGTTTCCCTCTCTCTCTCTCTTTTGGAGTGACAACGCGGAAATAAGGTCAGAAGATTCTTGGTCGGTTTCCCTCTCCCATCCGAGACTTTCCAACGCAACTGTGATCTTTTATTAATTTTCATGGAAAATTCTGTATCTTCATCCATGAAAAAGGAAGGTACAAATCAGATGAGAGAGAAAGTGACTGATGTGAAGGGACCTTTAAATGATCGGTTTTGAAAGAAGAAGCCATAATTAATTGATTAAATGAGTACTGAGAAGATATATAATTTTAATCGATAAATAATTTTATGAGATTAATAATAAATAAATTTTATTTAGATAAATTTGTTTATTAATTTATTAATTTATTTTTATTTATTTTTATATTTTTAATTTTTTAATATTTTAATTAAATTTTTTTATTTTTTCGGTCCATCTCAACGAGAAGAGTTTAAAAAATATAATAATTTTGACTAAATAATAAACAAAGTTAACTAAAGACAAAAAGTCAACTTAGTCAAATAAGCAAATAAATCAATAAGTCAAATTCACCAATGCAGGGTCACATATTAGTAATACTATGTTCTCTTAAGCATTATAAATTTTATATTCTGTAGAATTAGTAATCCAACGAAAGGGTAATCTTCTCATTACTTATTGAATTCAAATAAAAAATATAATCTAATGAGAAATATAATTTAATCTTATGTCTAATTCGGTCAATTAAATATATCTAAAGTGTTATTTACACTGATAATTAATCAGGTTGTTTGGAATTATTGAAACTAGTATCTTATAAATTATGATTTTAAATGGGTAAATTTGACTTATTTGCTTATTTAATTTTGTAAATTTTTCGTTTTTAGTGAATATTTTTTTATTATTTAATCAAATTATTATACTTTTTAAACTTTTTTTTATTAAGACGAATCGACAAAAAGGATCAAAATATAAAAAATAAAAAATTTTAAAAAGATAAAAATAAGTTAATAAGTTAAATTTTATGTTGTTTAAGCTAAAATAAAAAAAAAAAATCAATAAGTAATATTTTTCCAAATATGACCTATAATTTATAATAAAAATTATGAATATTTAATAAAAATTACAATTTATAATTAAAATAGAAAAAAAAATTATTACTCATAACAAAAATTATAAATATTTAAAATAAATTAAAATTAAAATTAATAATAAAAATTTAAAAAGATCTCCAATCAACGAGTCAATCATAAACAGCTATCTTTGATTAAATAAATAAAAAAATATTCAGGTTATGTCTTTCTGTAATTAAGGCCCTTTGACTATTATAGATTTTTTTGGTTTTTTTTTTCAAAATAAAAAAAATTAAGATGTTTTGTTTAAAAAAATATAAAAAAAAGTTAAATCATAATATTAATTGTTAAAATATCTTATTTAAATTTTAATTAATTTTAAAATATAATATTATTATTTATTTATAATTTATTTATTACAACTATCAACTACTACGTATAATTATTAACATCAAATGTATAGAAAATTAAAATTACCAATGTGTACAAAAAGAAAAAAAAAATTTACCAAAATAATTATTATTTTTAAAACAAGTTTAAATTAATTTCTAAATAATCTAATTTAAACTAAATTTAATTTTTTAACTAAAAATATATAAAAATTAAAAAATTAATTTTTAAGCTAATTACCGGTCGGGACCGTGGGTGATATCATTGTTGTAATCTTATAATTTAATGAAAAATTGGTTTTATTTAGAATAATTACTTATTTATTTATTTAATATTGATTATTTTATTTTTGTTTTTAGTATATTTTTTTATTATTTAGTGAAATTATTATATTTTTAGACTTTTTTCATCAAAATGAGCTTAAAAAAATAAAAAAAAATTGATTAAGATATAAAAATATTTTTAAAAAATCAAAATAAATCAAAATAAATCAATAAACCAAATATTATATTGCTTATTTCATTTTTAGTGGATTTTTTTATCAAAATTGTTTATTTTTTAAATTTATCTCTTTGAGACAATTTAAATAAATAAAAAATCTTAATTAAAAAATTTTAAAAAATAAAAAATAAAAAATAAAATTCTCAGCATTTAGCTGGCATTCTGTATATAATCATCCATAGAATGGAAGAAAGAAAATTACAAATCAGATGAGAGAGGAGAGTGACTGATGTGGAGGGCCTTTTCTCGCTTTTGAAATGGTCATTTTATTTATTTTTTTTTTGAATTTCTTTCTTCCTCCATCAATCAATATGTAATTTCAATGTCCTTATCAGTACACCCATTTGAATGTTATTTGTCGCTTGGAAGGAAAAATTATAAATTATAAATATTTTTAAAATATATTAAATTATAATTAAAATAAAAAATAGTTATAACTTATAATAGTTATGAGTTTTTTTTAAAAAAAAATTATAATTTATTATTAAAATTAATAATAAAAAATAACAAAAAATTTAAAATTTGCCTTAGAATCAATGCTAAACACCCCCCAAATATTAAGTTAGGAATATTTGCAGTGTATATTATGAATTATATAAACTGTTAAATTAAAAGTTATCAAATTAGTGTGGGTTAATTGTTTATTTATTTATTATATTTGACTTATTTTTGTGTTTAGTGAATTTTTATTATTATTTTGTTAAATTACTAAATTTTTTGATTCCTCTCATTAAAACAAATTGAAAAAATAAAAAATTTAATCAAAATAAAAATAAAGTTAAAAAAAACAAAAATATGCCAACATAAGTCAATAATCTAAATTTTATATTACTTATTTTTATTTTTAGTAATTTTTTTTTATCTTTTGATCAAAATTTTTTACTTTTTCGATTTATCCCATTGAAACAATTTGAAGATAAAAAAATTTAATTAGAGATAAAAAAAATTAAAAAAAAAAAACAAAAAAGAGCAAAATTTAAGGGATTTAACTCAAATAGGGCCAATATTATAAATTGTGTGGCTTATGAAATTTATACTATATAAGGGTTGTAGGTTTTGGTTCATGAATCTATGTGGTTTGTTAATTATAAATGTTGTGGGAAATATTATGAAATTTATACTATACAAGGGTTGTAGGTTTTGGTTCATGAATCTATGTGGTTTGTTAATTATAAATGTTGTGGGAAATATTATGAAATTTATACTATACAAGGGTTGTAGGTTTTGGTTCATGAATCTATGTGGTTTGTTAATTATAAATGTTGTGGGAAATATTATGAAATTTATACTATACAAGGGTTGTAGGTTTTGGTTCATGAATCTATGTGGTTTGTTAATTATAAATGTTGTGGGAAATATTATGAAATTTAT
>JAOTRH010468638.1:0-27275 GCA_034768845.1 Heliamphora exappendiculata | reverse complement strand
TTGCAGTAATTTCATAAATTGCATATCTAGATTTAGTGCGATATTAAAAGGTTTTTCTGAAAAAAATTTTAAATTCTCCATTGCTAGAAAAGAAACCCAATTCTCCCCCCCCCCTCTTGGGTTGCCTGTTTATAACAATATATAATAATAATATTTTTATTATATAAAGTAACATACATTTTGTATACATATAATAATGTCAATAAGAGGCCTGAAAGAGGCGACTTGAGAGGAGCTTAGCGAGTGAGGAGATGAGAGCCTAGAGAATTTCTACCGTTAAATTGTAAAAGAGAATAAGAGCCATTGATTTAAAAAATAAAAAGTCATATGGGTTTAAAGTCGTTGCTTGAATATGGGTTTTGTTGGATTTAATAGAAGTGCAGAACTTCTATCCCACATTAAAAGTTCTTGAGGAATTTAGTGGGTATATATAAGCTAGAGTTGGACTAAGAGGAGGGTCCCCTTGGGGGTATCCAGTTTTGTGGATGGGAAAGAACCTACCTAATGGTGGGTTCGACCCATTTTACACACACGCGCGCGCGCCGCTGGTAGGTCGAGCCGTGCCGGCTTGGGCTTGGGCTCAGGCTCGGGCTCGAGCTTGGGTCGTGGGTCAATCTGAGTAGCTTATATATTTTTGAAAAAAATTTATTTTAATTTTTATTTAAATAAAATTTTTAAATTTGGAATTTAAAATTCGTTACCGTTAACCCAACGGATCAAAAGCCCAACAACGGTCATATTTTCAGAATGGAGCGCTCGAGTGCCATAAGACCAGAATGGTGCTCTCGCTGAGCGCTCGAGCGGTTCTCTTCCAGTGTTGAGCGCTCGCAAGGCGCTCGCTGAGCGCTTGAGCGCCACAGGCTCTCCTGAACTCGTTGCACCTGTTCTGAACAGGTACAGTGACTTTTGCGAAAAGTCACATACAGTGGCTATAAAATCTCATTCTTATGCACGAATTTTGCATTATATTTCCTTCCTACATTGCATACAAAGTGTGTTCATGTTCTAAAAGTTGGAGAGTACAAAACACTAACGGTTCGCTGTACCTGAAGATTAGAGTGCTTCTTCTTCAGGTGTTGATCGTTGTATTCTGGGAGATTGACGTCCTTGAAATCCATTAGCACCTGTGTGGGGGACAAATCTATCTTAAAGAAATAACGTACAACGCTAGCCTCGATCATCTACAGTTTTCGATTTTGCGATTGTTTGTAAGAATTTAGTTACAGTTTTTTAATTTCCATTTTTGCTTGTTTGTGACAGTACAGAATTGGTATTGTTTTATTTGTTTTCAAACTATCTTTTTTATCAACAATCTTAAGATAGATTCGATTTTCTTGAAAAAAATCTTTACTGTACTGTCATTATACAGTTTGATTTTCAGTTAATATTTATTTTATGTTATGTTCTAGTTTTCAAAACTGTGTTAATTTCAGTTTTGATATTTTACTCAGTATTATTTTTGGTTATTTCAGATACTTGTTTTAAATTTACAAGTATTTGATTTTGAGTTAATTTTCTGTTTATACAGAAATGGCCACTGAAAATGTCAGTGTTAAAAATACGGTCACGACCACTGCTCCTGCAAGTGCGCCGGTGATAACCGTGGTTATTCCTATTGTACCCGTGAATCACAGGGAGAAGTTAAAAAAGTTCGATGGTTCTGACTTCAAGAGATGGCAATAGAAAATGTTGTTTTATCTGACGACTCAATTTGACAAAATTTCTTCATAAAGAATTGCCTACTCTGAAGAAGGACGAGACAGATAGGCAAGTTATTGCCGCTGTTGAAGCATGAAAGCATGCTAATTTTATTTGTCGGAACTAGATCCTCAACGGGTTGGACAACATATTGTATAATGTGTATAGTCCAACAAGACAGCAAAAGGGCTATAGGAATCCCTAGACAAGAAATATAAAATAGAAGATGCCGGAATGAAGAAGTTCGTTGTCGGCAGATTCCTAGACTTCAAAATGGTAGATTCCAAGACAGTAATCAATCAAGTTCAAGATCTCTAGTTGATCCTGCATGAAATTCATGCAGAAAGAATGATAATAAGTGAATCATTCCAAGTGGCTGCAATTATTGAAAAATTACCGCCATCTTGAAAAGGGTTCAAAAATTATCTTGAGCACAAACGCAAGGAGATGCGGCTTGAGGACTTGATTGTGAGACTAGAATCGAGGAAGATAACAGAGTCTCCGACAAGAGAATTGAAAATTCCTCAATAGAGTCCAAGGCCAATGTGGTGGAACATGGGCAGAAATTCAACAAGTAGAGGAAATTCTCTGCACAAGGTTCCAAAGGCCGTGACACCAAGAAGTTCAAAGGCAAATGCTATGTGTGTGCCAAGCCAGGACACATGGCTAAAGACTGCTGCAAGAAGAAGAGTCAAGGGAACCCCGGTAAGAAGTAGAAAATAGCCCAAGCCAATATGACAGAAGTAGAGAATCTGTCATGTGACGTGTCAGATATCAACCTTTCAGCAGTGGTATCTAAAGTGAACTTGGTTGGCAATCCAAGAGAGTGGTGGATAGACACTGGGGTTACTGGTCACGTGTGTTCAGACAGAAGGTTGTTCACAACCTATCAACCGGTGGAGAATGGAGAACAACTCTTTATGAAAAATTCTTCGACTTCCAAGGTTGAAAGCCTGGAAAAGGTGATTCTGAAGATGACGTCTAGCAAGGAACTGACACTCAATGATGTACTCCATGTCCCGGATATCCAAAAGAACTTAGTGTCTGGGTCATTGTTGATTAAGAGGGGTTTTAGGCTTGTCTTTGAGTCAGACAAAGTTATCCTCACTAAGAGTGGGTTGTTTGTGGAAAAAAGGGTATGTGAGTAATGGGCTTTTCAAGCTCAATGTAATGACTGTATTTCCCACAAGTAATAATATGATAATTATATCTTCTGCTTATATGTTTGACTTATCTAATGCGTGGCATGGTAGGTTAGGTCAAGTTAACTATGATACATTATGTAGGTTGGTTAACAATGATTATTTGCCTAAATTTCACATCGATCCAAATTATAAATGTAAAATTTGTGTGGAAGCAAAACTTGCTAAATTGCCTTTTCATTCAATTGAAAGGAGTATCGAACTTCTAGAATTAATTGACTGTGATATTTGTAACTTAAAGTTCGTGCAAACTAAAGGTGGTAAAAAGTATTTTTTACTTTTATAGATGATTGCACAAGATATTGTTATCTTTACTTATTGAGAAGTAAAGATGATGCATTATTCATGTTTATACAGTACAAGAATGAAATTGAGAATAAACTTGGCAAGAAAATTAAGATTTTTCGAAGTGAAAGAGGTGGTGAATATGAATCACCTTTTGGTGAGTTTTGTTCAGAACATGGTATTATACACCAAACTACGGTATCTTATTCACCTCAGCAAAATAGTGTTGCTAAACGAAAAAGTCGAATCTTAAAGAAAATGATGAATGCTCTGTTAATAAGTTCTAGTTTACCTCAGAACTTGTGGGGAAAAACTTTTCTTTTCGCGAATTATATTCTCAACAAATTGCCCCACAACAAATAAAGCACCATATGAATTGTGGAAGGGTCGTAAACCTTCTTACAAATACTTAAAAATGTGGGGGTGTTTGGCTAAGGTGGCGATCCCTGTTGTATATTCATTAGATATGCGAATAATAGATGTGAAAATCGATTTTTGATACATAAGTCAGAAATTGAGGATATGCATGCGAATACTATTATTGAATCAAGAAACACGTGATTTTTTGAAGATGTCTTTCCGTGTAATTCTATACGAAAATTAAGTTCTCTTAAATTGACTTATGACACTGCAACAGGCAGTAGTCAAGACCAAGAAAGAAATAAAGATGAATCTAGACGTAGTAAAAGGGTCAGAACTTCAAAATCCTTTGGTCCGAATTTTCTAACTTATTTGTTAAAAAATGAGCCTCGAAGCTTTCAGGAAGCTATGTCCACACTTGAAGCACCTTATTGGAAGGAGGCTGTCAATAGTAAAATTGAATCTATCATGCAAAATCATACTTGGGAGCTTGTGAAGCTTCCACCGGGTAATAAACCTCTGGGATGTAAATGGATATTTAAGTTAAAAATGAAAACAGATGGTTCAATAGACCGATACAAAGCAAGACTTGTTATCAAATGATACAAGCAAAAGGAAGGAGTGGACTATTTTGATACATATTCTCCGGTTACAAGGATAACATCAATAAGGATGTCAGCTGCTATAGCAACCTTGTACAATCTTGAGATACATCAGATGGATGTTAAAACTGCCTTTCTAAATGGAGAATTGAATGAGAAAATATATATGGAACAATCGAAAGGTTTTATGGTTCCAGGAAAAAAAATGCAAGTTTTTAAGCTTGCTAGATCCTTGTACGGTCTCAAGCAAGCTCCAAAATAATGGTATGAGAAATTTGACAACGTAATGTTGTCAAATGGATTCAGAATAAATGAATGTAACAAATGTGTCTATTTTAAAGACACGGAAAATGAATATGTCATTGTGTGTCACTACGTTGACGATATGCTTATTATTGGTAGTAATTAAGATATGATTAAAACTACCAAGAGTATGCTAAACAGAAAGCTTGACATGAAAGATCTAGGTGTTGCAGATGGTATACTAGGAAGTAAGATTTTCAGAACATCTGAAGAATATATGTTGTCTCAATCACATTATATTGAGAAGATTCTTGAGAAATTCAAGAAATATGATAATCGTCCAATGAGAACACCTACAGACTTAAATCTCCACTTATCGAAGAATACTGGAGATGGCATATCTCAACTAGAGTATTCCCAAATAATTGGCAGCTTAATGTATGTGACTAATTTTACTCGGCCGGACATTGCGTGTGCTGTTAATAAATTGAGCAGATACACGAGTAACCCAGGGATAGATCACTGGACGGCAATAGTTAAGATACTAAGATATTTGAGATACACCATTAACTATGGACTGCACTATACAAGATAGCCAAGCTAGTAGAAGGGTTCTGCGACGCGAATTGGATATCTGATACTAAAGACTCAAAATTCACGAGTGGATATGTCTTTACTTTAGCTGAAGCAGCAGTGTCTTGGAAATCTTTTAAGAAAACACGTATTGCTAGATCCACAATGAAAGCTGAGTTTATTGCTTTTAGATAAAGCAGGGAAAGAAGCAGAGTGGCTTCGCCAATTCCTAGAGGACATTCCAATGTGGACAAAAACCTATGTCGGCAATTTGTATTTATTGTGACAGCCAATCGACAATTGGAAGGGCACAGAGTAATATGTATAATGGTAAGTCTCGACATATTCGTCGAAGACATAATACCATAAAACCACTTCTCTCTAATAGAGTTATCACAATAGAGTATGTAAAGTCGAATGATAACATCGCGGATCTGCTAACTAAAGGTTTAGCTAGAGAGCAAGTTAGTTGATCATCGGGGGGAATGGGTTTAAAGCCTATAACTTAAAGAGTTGTCATAACGGACACCCAACCTAGCTGACTGGAGATCCCAAGATCTAGGTTCAAAGGGACAACTAAGTTGTGAATAACTCAGGAGGATCACAGCAGAGCTAATCCCTCCTACCCATTTCTATGATGATACTGTGATACCTGCAGCGAGTTTAGGACAAGCCAAGCTTTTAATGATTCTTATAACTTGAAAATTCAAGAGGGGTATTGCAGGATACTCTTAATAAGAAATTGCCTATGTGAGTGTGAACTGAGCCGGTTCAATGAGAATCATAAGGTTGAATTCTCTAGAGCACTCACGAAAACCAGGTTGTTCGGGGCCAAAATGAACACAACCATGAGAACCAAATGGTGTTAGGAAATATCATGTGTGATTTTCTATTGTCTTGGTTTACACAAATAGCTGAACAGTTCAAGACATCATATTTACTGATTAGCCAGTAAATTCGATAAATTTTCATAAGAGAAGGTTCAAAGCCACAAGTTACTTATCTCTATGCAGGAGATTTTCGCTTGTACTCTCTACTGTGTGTTTGCATTTGCATATGTATTGCTTTTATAGTCATTTCTCATTTATGTGGGGGACTGCCAAAATCAGATTTAATAATCATATTTTTAGCAAACTTTGAGCCAAAATAAATGTGGGATCCATACGTCTTTTGAGTTAGGTCCGGGGTACTACGCATTCTCCTCCGCGAGAAAATGAACGACGTATATTCATTTGCTCAAATCCGATAAGAGGTGAATGATAAATCGATGTTTAAAGTCGTCGCTTAAACATGAGTTTTGTCGGATTTAATAGAAGTGTGGAACTTCTATCCCACATTGAAAGTTCTTGAGGAACTTAGTGGGTATATATAAGCTAGAGTTGGACTAAGGGGAGGGTCCCTTTGGGGTACCCAGTTTTGTGGACGGGAGATGACCTACTTAACGGTGGGTTTGACCCATTTCATCGCTCACGCGCGCGTCGCCACTGTAGCCGTCCGTCCGACCGACCAGTCGAACCGAGCCGGGCCGGGCTCTGTCGTGGGTCGTGGGTCGTGGTTCGATCCGATCTGAGTAGCTTATATATTTTTAGAAAAAATTTATTTGAATTTTTATTTAAATTTAAAATTCGTTACTGTTAACCCAACGGGTCAAAAGCCCAACGGCCATATTTCTAGAATGGAGCGCTCGCGAGGCGGTCGTGGAGTGCTCGAGTGCCACAAGACCAGAATGATGCGCTCACTGAGCGCTCGAGCGCTTCTCTTCTAGTGTTGAGCTCTCGCAAGGCGCTCACTGAGCGCTTAAGCGCCACAAGCTCTCCTGAACTCCAGAATAGGGCGCTCCCAAAGCGCTCGCGGAGTGCTTGAGTGCTGACAACGAACAGTTGCACTTGTTTTGAACAGGTATAATGACTTTTCCGAAAAGTCACATATAGGGCTATAAAATCTCATTCTCATGCATGAATTTGGCATCCTATTTCCTTCTTACAATGCATATAAAGTGTGTTTATATTCTAAGAGTCGGAGAGTACAAAACACTAACGATTTTCTGTACCCGAAGATTGGAGTGCTTCTTCTTCGGGTGTTGATCGTTGTATCCTGGGAGATTGACGTTTGTGAAGCCCATTAGCACATGTGTGGGGGACGAATCCATCTTAAGGAAATAGCGTCCAACGCTAACCTCAATCATCTACAGTTTTTGATTTTGCGACTGTTTGTAAGAATTTATTTACAGTTTTTTAATTTATATTTCTACTTGTTTGTGACAGTACAGAATTTATTTTTTTTATTTTTTTTCAAACCATCTTTTTGACCAACACAGTTTGCATAGAATCAATAACAGCTCTCTTATGAAGCTGTGGAATTTGTAAAAGGATTGTGACTAGTTTTGTATGAACAATTTGTCCATATAGCACAGCAATTTTAAATAACGGTTTAGGAGGAATTGAAGAAAACAAATAGCACGGTTTAATGTCCAAAAAATTGATGGGTAGCATCACCATATTTCAAGAATAATTCACAAAATCAAACAGTTAATTTTTCAAGCAATATTGGATAAATTTTTTGGGTCACTATTGTAGAAATTGGGGGAAGCTTTTATATTTTGTTTTATCAAAAATAGATGTATATATGTGAAGATAATAAATGTTAAATTTCACAACAAAAACGTTGAATTAAACATATCTCAACCAGTCAAATAAGGCTAAATTTCTCATAATCGATTTTAACATTTTATAATGAAACTCTATCCATAAAAAAATAGCAGTAGTACCAATTATGTTATAAATTTTCTATAAATAGAACATATCATTAATTAACTCTTTAAACTTGTTTTTGATCTACTGACTGGTAATTTAATTATATTTCAATTTTCTTATTCATTTTTGAATTATAGGATTCCATATGTCTCAAGTTGTTTGTTTAATAGATTACCAAGAATCAATAAAAATAAAATAAAATAAATAGAGAAATCATAAGTGAGAACTACACAATTAGCCAGCAGAAAGAATAGAAACCAACTAAATGTTATTCATCAAGATTAAAAGATAGTAAATTACGTTTACGACAAATTAAAACCATCGCAAAAAATACTATTTAAAACGACAATGGCCACTCACACAAAAAATTTTAGCGTAGAAAATATTTTTCCTTGTAGTGAGTGAAAGCGAAATCTTATATTTATAGTCATGCACAAATTTCAACGCTCCATCAAAATAAATTGACCAAAACCAAAATGCCACCATCACAAGGCAAGAAATAGTGGAAAGAGTTGAAAGGTATAGTTTTAAAATGGCCAACATTAAACTGGAAAGAGTTTGAATTCTAATTAAGTTTCTGTTGAAAAAATGAGTTTTGAATAAAGTTAAAATATGATTTTTAACTAATTTTGAAGCTAATTTTTTTTGTGTTTGATTAAATTTTTTTGATAATTTTAAGTTCTAATTTGTTTATCTCAATGAGTAGTTTATTCATGAATTTTGTGTCATTCAAAACTGTTACCGGATGAATGAGAAATTGAGTCCAAAAGTGTGGCATAAAAATTGACAAAATAATAGTAACTTGCACCTATCCCACGTTGCTTAGGAATAAAAATGGTGGATTTTCAAGCAACTATAAAAGGATAGTTTTGTCCCACATTGATTAGGGATAAATGTTTATGGTAGCTTATAAATCCTAAGTTGGAGATAAAAGGTTGGCCATTTGGGTCATCCTAACTTTTGTTTGGGAGGAGTTATGGATAAAGTTCACTTGGTCCATTAAACCACGCGCGCCACCGTCGCCCGGTCGGGCTTGGTCTGGGTCCGCGGGTTGGATCTGTTCAACCCTTATCTTTTTGCAAAAATTTTATTTAATTAAAATTTTAATTTTAATTATTTAAATTTTAAATTACCAAATCGTTGGCGGTTTGGAGCCGTTGGAGTCCGGTTTAGTTCCCGTATGTTGGGACAGACCAAACTGGTGCTGTTTTGGTTCGTGTCTGTTGGGACAGAGCGAACCAAACCGGTGCCGTTTTGGTTCGCGTCTATTGGGACAGATCGAACTGGTGCCGTGTCGGTTTGGTTTAAATCGAACCGTCATCTTCAAACGCCTATAAATAGGCCGCTCCATATTCATTTTCGGCACTTGATTTTCCATTATCTTCCATACTGAACCTTTGCTGCAATTTTTCCTCGAGCCTTTATTGCTATTCCGCCTTCTTACATTCTGAGTCTATCGAGAAAATTTAAACACAGAAGCGTTCGTGAGTGTGCAGATTGCTGTGGTTTTTCTGCACACGGGGATCATTTTATCCTGGATGCAGACATCCTGTCAATCGCAACCACCTTGGCGAGGACGTAATCTGTCTTAACGAGACACCATCGACGTTGGACTCGATCCCAAATTCTAATTCCAATTATGTAAGAGTATATGTTCTTAAAATTCAGTTATGTTTTCGACTTTTAATTTATTAAAACTGTAGTCTGGTTTTTTTTATAAATTTTCTGTTTTTTTATAATTAAAGTTATGATTTTGTGTTTTACTTAATTAAAATAGTATTCTGTATAACAAAATAGAATTTGTTTTTTTCCTATTTTTCAAAACTTGTTTTGTTTTTATTAAATCTGTTTTATTAATTATTTGTTATGCACATTAAATCTGTTTTATTAATTTTAATATATTAGTATTCTTTTATTTGTAGTTTATTATAAATTTGCTGTTTTTTTTATATCTCGATATATTCAATTGTATTAATTCTGTTATTATCTTATTTTGATATTAGTTTTAGATTATTTAATTTATTACTGGTATTTCAGAAATTGCAAGAACCAACAGTTTCTGGGTTTGTTTCCACGATAAGTAGTATTTTTTTTTTGTTTTTTACCCATTTATCACTTCCAATGATTTTTCCTTTTTGAACAGCAAAAAAGAAATTTATTAAAATAGAAAAATTACAAAATTTTGGATACACCATCATCATTGCTTCTTAACTAGTTTGGCATCCTAATCATCCTATAGCCTACCCAAACAGAAACCACCGAAAGCTACTAAGGTCTTGGGAGTGTTTAGTAAAACTTTTACTCCTCGGTGTTAGTTTTTTTCTTATTAATTTTAATAATACGTTATAAATTATTTTTAATATTTATAATTTTTATAATAAATTATAAATATTTTTTTTCTATTTTAACTATAAATTAATAAATTTATCAAGTACTCACAACGTCTACTATAATTACAATCTAAAAATTACTAATTTATACAATGCCAATAAGTAATCAACCATCATCGACTATGAGTTACCCTAAACAGCTAAATATAGAATAAGAGTTGGGATCATATATTTAATTTTATTGTAAAAAATACTTTTTTGAACCAAACAAGGGAAAACGTTTGTTTTGAAAATATTTTTCAAATATCAATCAAACATTAAAGAATAAAAAGAAAAAACTAGTTTTTATGAAATTATATTATATAAAAAAATAATTTTTATTGTGAAATATCTTAAGTCGAAGAAAATGGAACTTTAATCAAAACTGCAAAAGATTTGACAACTACAATTGAAATGTGAGAACACAAAGTGAGAATGGATGAAACTGTAAGTGTGACAACTGTCGTCTCACCAATAGAAGTTTGCATTCTCCATTTGGTGGGCATAAAAATTTGAAGTTTTTTTTTTCTTAAGACCACTAACAAAGTGATGATCATATTATCAATGAAAATATAAGGAATATAGATGTAAAATATGTAAGGAATATTTTTCACCATTATTTTATTTTATATATATTTATACATATATATATATAGAGAGAGAGAGAAAGAGAAATCCTTTAAAGTAGAGCGTTTGGGACCCATTTTTGAGGAATAAATCTCTAAATGTTTGTAATCACTCGCATACAACACGCAAGGCATACATAAGGGTGGCAAAGGGCGTCATGACCCTGCAAACATTTATATATATATATATAGAGAGAGAGAGAGAAAGAGAAATCCTTTAAGATAGAGCGTTTGGGACCCATTTTCGAGGAATAAATTTCTAAATGTTTATAATCACTCGCATACAACACGCAAGGCATACGTAAGGGTGGCAAAGGGCGTCATGACCCTGCAAACATTTGAAAATGCTATTACTTATATCTTATATTGTTCATCTCTTAAATTTATCTGTCACAGTCAAGGATGGGCATAAGGCAGTGTGGTGGTGGGGGGCCATGGCCCTTGCAAACATTTGAAAATGTTAGTATTTATACTTTTCATCTCTTAAATTTTTAAAAGTATACTCTCAAAGTACCAATTTTGGTTCTGACACTAATTACAAATATTAGTTAAGTTCGAGTACTTATAGCAAGAATCAAACACAGTTTACGATTTATTTCACTAACAACCTTAAACTGTTGAATTATCCTTACAAGCTACAAAATAATGATGCTATTTTGTTTAAAATTAAATCGTATATTTTAATGAAAGTATTGAATCTAATTTTGGGAAATAAAAAACAAATGGCAACTGAATTATTTAATTGAAGAAAATACAAAACATTAATTTTCTTCATTGGAACACCACAACAAGGGAGTAGTACTACAATATTTGAAGCCTAAACTACTTTCTAAAAGAATTTATTCAAAACTACTTCCATAATCAATTGATGAATAATTAGTTATATACACATCAAGCCCAAACTGCCATGAGAGACATGCCACCAGCACCAAGAAGAACAGCAGCATAGGATTTAACCTGGAGCTTGACACTACCTTGCAACTTTGGACCCATGAAATCTACAGAGAGGAGATCCACCAGAGCCATGTAGATCAAAAGACCAGCCGACGACGCGTTAAGGATGCCGACGGCGATCAGTGCCATCGGACTGTTTTCTCTGTAAGTGTTCGACACCACCATCCCGACCGCTATCCCAAATGGGGTTGTCACAGAGAAGAAGAATGCCATGACAACTTTTTTGAACTTCTTGTATTCAGCCTGTTATTTACAAACATGTAGTAGGGGCAGTGCAACATAAAAGAAAATGTGTGTGTCTATAATTATATGCATGTATACATATTAACAGCGGTATAATAAAACTAAAATATAAAATTATTATTTTTTCTTTCTTTTTTTACTTTAATTATTTTATTTTATAATTTTTTTTTATTTTAAATTTTTTCTGCCACTTCCTCGGCTTTTAAATGAAAGACGAGGAATTCAACCATTATTAAATATAAAGCGTAAGTGATATATAAATATTTATCAATAAAAAAGAGATATGCATAGTTAAATATTGGTATCAAATCATCTAATACTTATCGTATCGATCCATATTTAAAATTTGATAAGGGATATACATATAAAAGAGGCAAACTATTAGATAATCTTGAATAAGTATGTAGGCAATGATAAATGATGTTTTTGATAAATAAAAATATTTAATATATATTAAATAAATTATTTTTATCTTCAACTTATCAAACAAAAGTTGGCCTATATTATTTTATTTAGAATATTTTTCATTACATCTATATAATAAAAAAAACTTAAAATTTTAAAATGTCATAGAAATAAAATATCTTTAAAAGTTGAGATTTTCTCAATACTAACCAAATGTTGAGATTTAAACTCAAGTTCGTACTCATTTCATTTCTCTCTTCTCTCTCCTCTCTCCTCCTATACGTTCTCTTTTTTAAAAAGTTAACTTTCTCTTCGTGAAAATAACACTCATATTTACTTTTTAATTTAACTTTTTTGAGATTTTTGTAAATACTCTTTTTAAAATTTTATTTATATTTTAGAAAGAAGCTGCTTTTTGATTACATAAATCTAAAAAATGAGAAAAAAAAATATCGAAGTCAAAAAATGTTAAAAATTTTAAAACACTTTATTTTCACTAAAACAAGTTTTTTTTTGTGTCGTTAGCATTTTTTGATTTATATACTTATTTTCAAAAAAAAATTGTTAAACAGTTTTCAAAAAAATGGAAAATTTTAAATATCCAAAAATGTTTTTAAATTCTTGAAAATGCTTTTGGGTTTTCTATACTTATTTTCAAAAAAGAATTTGTTAAACTGTTTGCAAAAAAATTTTGAAAATTTTTAAATACCCAAAAATGTTTTTAAATTCTTGAAAAGCATATTTACACTAGAAAAAAAAAAGATACGACAACAAGAAAAGTTTTTATACTTTTATTATTATTTCTTAAACATAAAAAATGAAAAAAAATTTAAATGTCATGTCAAAGTTTTAATTTTTTAACCGGTTTAAATGCTGATGTGGGAGCAATTCTTTTTAAATGCTTGGTACCTATTTAGTACCTAAATATTTTTAAGTGTTAGAAAGTTGATAGTGAAATTTAAATTGTGATTGAATTGATTTTAAGTATATTATTTCTCCTAATATTTTTTTAGTATGATTTTAAGAGTATTAAGCATGAATTAATTTTTTCGCATGTTTCTATTAATAGTATTCTAGTATGATATTAATGTCTTTCGGGATAAATTTTATTTAGAAAATAAAATTTGAGAAATAATTAATAGTATCATAAACACGAGTGACACCAAAAAAAAAATATTGTGAGTTCTTTTATATACAAATTATTCTCTAATTATTAGATAAGCACTACATAAGTAATATCATATAGTACTTTGAAGTACCAAATAATTACTAATGAGAAGGGAATTTGGAGGAGGAGGAGGAGATGGAGTCTTGATTACCTGGAGGATGCAACCACCAAGGCCCATTCCTTCAAACATTTGGTGGAAACATAGGGCACCAACAAGTGGTTTTATGGTGCAAGTGTTGTTTGAAGCTCCTAGTGAGAGCCCTATGACAACTGAATGGACAATAATTCCCAATTCTAACACCTGCCAACAGATCAAACTTGTGTAAAATATATATAAACAAAACAGCTCAAATTTTCAAAATATTTTAGAGGCAAACTATCTTTTAACGATTGAAATTTACTCTTAATTTCTAACCAAAGATTGAGATTTAAAACTCAAGTTCTCACTCATTTTATAATTTCTCTCTCCTCTCTCCTCTTTTCTCCTACAGGTTCTATCTCTTTAAAAAGTCAATTTTCTCAATTTGAAAGTAACACCCACATTTATTTTTTCGTTTAACTTTCTCGAAACTTTTGTAAAGATATTTTAAAAATTTTATTTATATTTTAGAAAAAAGATGCTTTTTGATTACATAAGTCTAAAAATTGAGAAAGAAATATCAAAGTCAAAAACTGGTAAAAATTTTAAAACTCTTTATTTTCACTAAAACAAGTATTTTTTTTGTGTGGTTAATATTTTTCGTATGTTTCTGTTAATAGTATTTCGATATGATGTTAGTATCTTTCGAGATGAGTTTTGTTTAGAAATAAGACTTAAGAGATAATTAAAAGTGTTTTAAACACGAGTGATACCAAAAAAATTTGTTGTCAGTGTCTTTAGGCACGAGTCATCCCCTAGTGTGTGTATATATATATATATATATATATGTATTGAAGCTGTTACAGTAATTATATTTTTTATAATCTAAATATATAATCTTTGATATTCTGAAGCATATTTATGTAAATTAGTCTAAGCTTGTAATGAGTTATATATATATATATTGAAGCCGTGCAATGCATGGTTTTGTGTATTTACAGTAATTGTATTTTTTATAATCTAAATATGTAATCTTTGATATTCTGAAGCATATTTATGTAAATTAGTCTAAGCTTGTAATGAGTCTCATGTGATATTTATTTATTTACTTTATTTTCTAAATACATGTGCGCATCACAAATAAATTTTTAACAGAAATAATTTATTTTTTGCAAGATTCAAGAACTGAAGCATAGTTATTACGAATACATAAATGCAATGGATCATGATGTTATATCTAAATCAAGATTTTAAAACATATAAGATTTTAAATGTAAGTTGAACTAGTTCTAGCTAGTAGAATAATCATATGAAATATAAATATAGTAGGATTAGTATTAAACTTTATTTGAATTAAACTATATAACGATAGTCTAATTAAGATTAGTTTTATATCTTGATATGATTCGCATTCAATCAAATTGCGACACATAAGTTTTACATATGAAAAAAAATTAAAAATTCTAATAAAATTGGGATGAGACTTCAAGCTTCAAGCTTCAAGCTTCAAAGAACCTAAAATGTATTGTTTTATATAATAGTACTATAAACACAAATAGAAAGATATACTATTATATATTATTTAGACTAATATATTAAACATTACTGATGTAGAATATTCCATGAAAAATTAATTAAAATAATAAAATTACTCAAAAAAATAATTGAGCCTATAATGAAATTAGAACCTAGAAAACCAGGAAAATAAAAAAAAATGGTGAAATCAAAATTAAACAGACAGAATGTAGGAAATGAATGCACGGTTACAGGATGGCTTAGTCAAAGAATAGAAGAATTTAGAAGTTTGAAATATAGTGATTTTAGTATAATATGGGATAAATTTAAAGTTTGAGATGATCACAATGATAGGAAAATTTTAAAATTTTGAAGATAAATCTTAAGTTTTGAAATGCTAGTAATTTGAACCAATCAAATTAAAACACAGTATTTTGGGAAATTTTTTTAAAAGATAGTGAGTTGAAATATTGAAATGTATAACACATATCAAATGTAATACATAATTATTAAATATTTTGAATTTTTTTAAAAAAAGATACTAAATTGAATCAATTAAATCGAACACATAATTATTAAGTATTATTAGGAGAATAAATTTTAAATTTTCAAAAAGATATATAGTTGTACGGAGTTTCTCATTGATTATATTTATTTGATGAATTGAACTCAGTTCGACTAAATTCGCCAATTGGCCTGTTCCTATAAGGATGAGAAAACGTGAGCTGGCTGGTGGCGTATGACTGGAAACCACTCCGATGGTAAAGTTAGAAAATATTTCTAAAGAGAAAAATTGACAAGAAGTTCAATACACAAGGCTTTTGCTCTTGTAATTCTAAGAATTCACACCTTTTAGCTTCTCTTGCCCTTTACTTTTATAGTGTTGAGGGTTTTTTCTCTTTTCTCAATCTTTATGATGATTTTTCCTCACATATACACTTTCAAAATGGCTTCGCCTCTCCCACCATCGTGTCAGTGGTGGTAACAGATTAATCACGATCACGTTATCATAAATGACATGATATCGGCTCGTCCTATGGGCTGAAATTCTCTCATTAATGCTTCCTCCGAGACTACATTGTACTTGATGGGGTGAGCCGCTTGGCCTAATCGTATTTAATGACAATCAATTACGGTTATGTCGCATTAAATGTTGTACTTTTTCAAGTGCATTGTATTTAATGTGATACCATTTCCTCAGCCTGTCGTCCATCCCCCACTACCTCGGCCTAGGACCGTCCTAATTGACATGACCTTCTACCTCTTGATCGGACCTCTCTCATTCGGGTCGAGATAAAATTCATAGGACTTGAGCTTTCGACCCAGACCTTGAAATCACTAGGCTCTCAACTTTTGGATTTTCACGAAGCCTGTGGGTATGAATTTTGCTTCATCTCCCTTCAATAATGATTTGAATCAATTAAATTGTAACACATAGGTATTGATTATTAAAAATATTAAATTTTGATGAAATTTGATAAATTTTAAAATTTGAATAAATAGTGGTTTCAACGAATCAAATTACAACACATAATTATTATATATTATTAAAATATAAAAACAAATAGTAAGTTGGTCTTATACAATAGTGACAAATAATTATTGGGTATTATTAGTATGAGATGAATTTTATAATTTAATAAAATATTACTTTGAACCAATTAAATTATAACACATAATTTTTAAATATTAGACCAATTAAAATTGTGTAACTTTTTGTTTTTATCAAATTTAGTTTGAAAGGATAATAATACAATAAAGGATAAGTTTATATCAAGTTCAAATTTTAAAAGAATTGAAATAAGAATTTAGGCCAATCAAATCAAATTATACTACATGATTTTTTTTTTCAAATATAGTTTGAAAGGATAGAATCCCAATCAAGAAAGGACAAGGTTATATTAATCTCAAATTGTGCCATCACTTTTTAATATAAAAATATTTAAAATTCTACAAAAAAGCAAGATAAAATTTTGAAGCTTAATAAACACCAAACGTTTTGTTTTATTTAACAATACAAATTAGAATTATAAATTGTGGCATTAAAAATGTATTGATATCAATAATATGGTCACGTATTAGTCAATAATAAATATAAATAATTCATACATTAGTAAATATTAATATTAAAAGTTCAAAATCTCCCTAAGTAATAAAAAATATGATTAGTCACTATATAAATATAAATATAAATATATATATATATAAATATTTATTGTGTACGAAGTGAAAGAGTATTATAGTTAAATGTGATCAAAACCACCCTAACGTTGGTTAGGTGGCACTGTGGAATAGTTTTTTTAATATAGTCTTTTTTTTGTTTTTTAGTGATTTTTTTTTATGTTAGTTTAAACGATAATATTTTTTAAAATTTTTTTATTATAAAAAACAAGAAAAAGTAAAAAGAGCTAATCAAAAAATTTTAAAAATCAAATAAGACGAAAAAAACTACTTTTAAGGTTTTTATATGCATTTTTTTTCTTTTTAGTTCAATTTTTTTAAAAATAAATATATTTTTAAATTTTTTTTATCACGATAAATCAAGAATGTACAAAAAAATAGCCAAAAAAAGAGTTCATTCAATACAAAAAAAAAATGCCAAAAAAAAAGTCACAAAACCAAACTGAGATGTAAACTCAAGAACTGACCATGGCAACCACCCTATAACGCATCAGTTGTGCGCCTTCGATGCCTTCCTTGATCGGCCGTTGGTGGTGGCCGTGGCAATTTCCTCCACCGCCATTCGCCGCCTCCAACTCTCGGTCTCCCCCACCCATCTCCACCTTGGGTAAAACCTCGCCGTTGTTTTTCCGGCTATATAAACTCGTAGCCATTGAATCCACCATCAGAGTCGCCACGGCGGACAGCATTGCCACAAACCCTGTGAACGGAAACTTGTGCCACGGCTTCTCCGGCAAGCACCGCGACGACAACATGTCGAAAGAGTCCGGCAGCACGTGCATGAACCCGGTGGCGAGAATGATTCCGGCGGCGAACGACTTGACGATCACGAAAAGGTTCCGGTCGGGACTCAGCGCGGGGATCGAGCGAGTGACGAGAGGCGAGACCACTCCGATCATGCTGGTGATCAGAATGCAGGCGATGGCGGTTATTTTCAGCGACAGGGCTTTGGATTTGTTCATGCAGTCGCCGGATTCCGACGAGCACTCCTCGGGAGCGACGGAGAGAGCGACGGAGGTGAAGAAGGAGATGAGAACGAAGAAGATGGAGATGAGTTTCAGAAGAAGAAATGTAGAAGAAGCCATGGATTCTTCTCTTCTTTCTGTCTCTTACTTGGGCTGTATTCCTATTCTAGGGCTTTTATAGATATGTCTCGCTACGTATCCCGAATTTGTTTCACCGAACCTTACCGAATTATTAGGCGCATAACAGTGATGAGGGCGCATTTTAAATGAATTAAGGCGCCTTTAGGCTAATTTCTGTGATTTTTTTATTTAATTAGTTTTTTAGTTTTTAAATTTTTTTAATTTAGACTTTTATTTTTTAAAATTTTCTCAATAGAAAATCTGAAAAGTAAGAAATTTAATCAAAAGATAAAAAAATATTTACTGAAGACAAAAAAAAGAAATAACATAAAATAGATTTATTAGCTTATTTTTACATTTTTTATCAAAATTTCTTAAATTTCTTGTCCATATTAATAAGAAAAATCGAAAAAATATAATTAGTTTTCATGAAAAAATTTAAAAAATAACATTAAACAAAAATAAAATAACCTAACATGGCTGAATGACGCTAATGATTATTTTTGTATTTTAAAATTTAATTTTTTTTTGTAAAATTTATTATATGCATGTTTATTCTTTATCAAATTTATATGTCTTTAAAATTTACTTTCTAAAATATATATAAAAAAAATGCAAGATTAATAATAAATATCACATTATGTAAAAAAATAAAAATTTTAAGAATAAATCTTAATACTCTCATTTATTTGTTTGTAAAATTTACTATTTGTAAAGAATTTATAATACTACATGCCGATCGATTTTAAAGATTAAAAAATAATAAATATTTAATTTGTTGAAGTGTCGTTTCATAAATTAAAGGATTCAATAATTAATCATATAAATATAAATTTATATTAGGTGTCAAATTGTTATGCATGGTGTGTGTATGCGCGTGTGATGTGTGTGCTGGAAACTGGGTGCACTGTGTAATGAGAATGCTGACAATGCAGTGTGTCTGAGCTGTGAGCCTTGGTGTAATATATATATATATATATATATATATATATATATGCCTGGATCAATTTAATACATAAAAGAAACAAATTTCAAATATATTTATAAGTTAAAAAATTAGAAATTAAAAATTATATGAAAATATAAATATTATTTTTATTTTATAATAAATTAATTAAAATTACAAGGTTAAAATAAATTTAATATATTATACTATTTTTCAATAAAAAAAACTTATAAATAGATGAGCATCCACAATTATACTCGACTTCTGTATTTTAAAATTTTTGCGTAATAACTTAGGGGCCGGCCCTTTGCATGGTTCGGATAACCTCTCCTATATGTTCAATTTTGTGGGTGACTGTTGGGTCTGCTGATGGGGATGTAATTTTGGTTCGGTTTGATCTCATCTCGTCCTGTCGTGATTCGGGTGGGTTAAGCCTAGCTTGAACTTGGTGGGCTCGTGCCAAATTTTCAGACCGGACTGAGATGAATTTTTTTTTTGGTTTAAGATGGCCATAGAGGTATTGGGCTCAGCCTCTGGGTTTGGACGGACCTTGAATTTTTTTTGTTTAATTTATATTTTTATTACTTTTATAGTTATTTAGTTTATAAATTTATAATATAATATTAGTTTACTACTTTATTAGTAGTAGTTAATATATTAATTTAAAAATTATAAATTATAAATTTATTATATTATATAAGTTTATAACTACTAATTTATTATACTATAACAAAAAATAAATTTGCCAACGCAATAAAAATTATCCGTAAAAGTCTAATTGAGTAGGTAATAGTGTTTGTCGATACAAATTAGTGCGTTGTCAGGTTATTGGTAAGAAGGCGCCACCAAAAAGTTTTACCAACGTATAATCTATATATTGGCAAAAAAGATAGATTTGTCAACATAGTTTTGCGTCGCCAATAAGCTAATTTCGTGTCGACAAATATATGATTCGTTGGCAATAATTATTCATATTTAGACTGATTTGACACTAAGCGTTTCTCAAAAGTTGTCGCCAAAGGTAATTATGATATTTTTAATTTTAATACTTTGCCGACACATTAAAATATGTCGCTAATAGTAAATATTTGTCTACAAATGAGTTCATCGCCAAAAGTATTATATTATATTTGACCATCTCAAATATTTTGTTTCATTCAAACACACTTAATAAAAATTAACAAAGCATAATATAAAATAAAATTTTAAAATTATGTTATATAAGTAATTCCATCCAAACCAAATTAACACAGTATATTAATTTGAAAAAAAATAATAAATTCATCAAGTCATATAAAAATTAAAATTTTAATTGTTTTAACAAATAACAGTATGTAACATAAGCAATATACTTAGTGCAGCTTCATGAAATCTTTTCGCTTTACTGGCCCCATGTTCTTTTAATTTTGCTTTTCTTGATCAAGTTCTTTTATTTTTGTCATTTTTTTATCTTCACCGCTATCATTGAAATCATCATCTACTTTTTCTAGACCTTGGCTGTTGTTTCTCCAGATGCCTCTCTATAATTTGTTCTACTTGCAGTAGTTTTTCCGTTTCGATTTTAACTTTTTATGGAATTGAAATGTGATGACAAAATTTCAAGAATAACTATCATCTAGGCAACTAAATATACAAAAGAGTAAAAAAAAATTCAATAGTTAATACTCTCCCACTTCAAAAAAAAAAAAAGAAACTAAAGAGAAAATAAACGAGAATAAAAAAGTTTTAACTTGTTTCTTATCAGCTAGCAAATTGTCTGTTGTTAGGTTGAGAGATTCCTAAAACTCAGACAGAAAGGCAATAAAAACTCTTCCAGATTCTTCTTTTGCTTTTGATTCAACCACTCCTCTGCCATAATCCTCCAAATTTTCAAGCTTTTTACCCTTCGTTTGGTCATCCATGTCAAAATCAGAAAGTGCTACAGAGAACCTAGAGGCAACTGATTCAGTCTCACGGCGAACAACCTTTCTTATGTCTGACCAGGTATCATCACCAGCTCCATCTAAAAGAGCTTCAACAGGGCCAGTTAGGGCTTTGTTTAATTTTGTTTTCAGTTGAAGTATTGTTAGTTCCTTATAATGAAGATTGACTATGAAAGGATAAAACAGAACTTCTTTTCCTACTTGAGCACAAGCATCATAAAATATGCAGACAAACATAATTGATCTTTCCCTTCACCAACGGCATTGAGTATGCTATAAATGCTTCAAAGGCATTCAGCCTCAATATTCTAACTACCCTGGGACTTCTATCATCTCAGTGCAAAGCTGAATTAAATACCATTATAACAACAACTAGAGATGGTATTTAAAAAAATGACTCATTATCAACCACGTTGAAAAAGCAAATAAAAGCAATAAAATAGAAGACAAAACCGAAATGAAACAAAATATAAAAAGAGAAGTTTGCATATGGAACCGAATCTCTCTAATGTTGTGTTAAGCATAAATACCATTTATGTCTAATGAACAATGTTTTTTTCAAACAATTATTTCATATAGTAACAGTAGTAGTTGAAATGGGATCGGCACAAATAAAGGGATCATAGCATAATATGAGTAATTAGTGAAACAGATGGAAGCCCTTTTTGCTTTAACACTATAAATGACAAGTGAAAATTTCAACTCGACCTGTACATCCTTCATCAAATAAGGTCATAAAAGACTGTGCAATTGTGAGCAGCCACAGAAATTTTCTTGTAGTGTTATAAGTTTATTATTTTAGTAGTTATTAAACTATAAACTTATTCGTTTATATAGTAAACTTAGTAGTTTATAATTTATAATATAATATATTAGTTTATAATAAACTTATTAGTTTATTGTAAATTAACAAATTTATTAGTTATTAAACTAGTTTATCATAATTTATATTATTATAAGTTTGTAATATATTATTATTAATTTACTAGTTAATTATTTAATATAAATTTATAACTTATTAGTTTATTATATAAGTTTATACTTTATTTGTTTATTAGTTTACTATAAATTTATTATTGATTGATAAGTTTATAGTTTACATTATTATAAGTTTATTAATTTATTATAACTTATAAGTTTAACAATTAAATGTAATAAGCATGAACAATTAAAATAATAAAATACAATATAAATTTTATTAATCAAAAATCAAATTTTAACATTATAAGTGTATTGTACACTTTTAAAAAATAAAAAAAATATATCACTATAGGTCAAATATAACTCAACTAGGTTGCCATATATAAGCCTAAAAATTATTTATATTATTCTCTACTTAAAATACATTACAAATGTAAAGAAATAACATTTACATATGCAAAAAATAAAAGAAAAATTAGTCTGAACCTGATAATTCTTCAAGCGTTCCACAGGTTATAGTTTTCAAGTCTGCTTCTAGTCTTTTTTTCTCGTTCATTTTTTAACACCTTTTTGCTGCATAAATTGTGCCACGTGTGTTAACCTAATGGTTTTTTTATTTAGATTTTGATGATTTTTATAATTTATTTTTAAGAATAAATTGATTTAAAAAGATAATATTTAATATTTTTAAAAAGATAGTGTTGACATAAAATGACAAATGAGTTGACACATTTAGCTATACGAGATAACTCATCTCTCAAATGGATTAATACTTAAGTATTTTGAGATGAAAATATTCTGTGTTAACTCTAATTGATATTTGAGTCAACACTTTAAGGCTAAGGATATTTGATGATATCAAGTGTGTCAATACTTTTGACCAAATGAGTTGACACCCTAACATATTCATTGAAGATGGTTCAGGTATCAAAATTTTGAGTTAACACAAATGAAATTTGAGTTGACACAAAAGAGCCAACTCTCTTTATATTCAAAAAGAGTGGACACAAACTAAGTTTGAGTCGACACTAAAGTGTTTCTTCACTTTAGTTATCTGAAATTTTGAGTCGACACAAATTGTAAATGAGTCAACACAAAAGTACCATGGCCGCCAGCAGATTTTGTGAGTCGACACAAATTGAAGAAGAGTCGACACAAAATCACCGAACCCGCCTGAAGAAATTTTTAGTCGACACAAAAGTCCAAATGAGTCGACACCAAATCACCGAGGGTTCCTGCACTTTTTAGTGTCGACACCAAAAGCAAAATGAGTCGACACAAAAACGCCATCCCGAAAAGCTGAAGAACGAATTGAGTCGACACAAAAATCATTCGTGTCGACACCGTTGTGTTGGTAAGAAGAATGCAAAAATTATGTCGACACCTCAGAAGATTTGAGTCGACCCAATCACTTGAAGAACTATACCCTAGACGTTTTGTATTGACCTAAAAGGAATTGTGTCGATACCTGCGACGAAAATTCAAATACGCGACAGAGTTCAACGGTTGAAGTTTTGGCATTTAATACCCTCACCTATGCTCCAACGGTCATAATTACTCCACAGCATAAAAATATCTAGAGACCTATAATCACTGTTGTATTGCTTGATTCAAAATCAAAATCCTTCAAGCTCTCATTTATTGTTTATAACTCCAGCTTCTATCTCATCTCTTTACTTCTCATTTATTACTAATTATTTCTGTAAAGAGAGTAAGTGATATTCATAAAATTATCCCATTTATTGTATCAAAGCGCGATGATACCAAGTGAGTGATACTCATAAAATCATCCTATTTATTGTATCCAAGGGAGTCACCCTTTGTTTTTTGAGTGAGTGGGTAGATCTCATCAAAGAAGAACTCAAAAGATTAGAAGAAAAATAAGGACATGTTTTTCATAGGATCATCTTCTAGTTGTAAAAATATTTTGAATGTACTCGTAAGTATTCTGGATTAGTAAAATTCTTAAGGAGAATCTTGAGAAGTGGGCGTAGACTTGGAAGAAGCCGAACTACTATAAATCTTAATGTTTGATTTATTTTCTCTATTCCTAATCTCTTTAATATTTGCATTGCTTTATTCCTTATTTATACTTGCTATATTTGTTTACAACACTAAAAGGTTTTTGAAATTTTTTTTAAAATTGTTATTATTATTTTTAAACAAAATTCACCTCCCTTTTGGGTTGCCTAGAACTATTAATTGGTATTAGAGTTTGGACTCTTATTTTTTACTTAACAATCTAAGAGTTTATATGGTAACCACTAGCATCGGACCTATTCAATTTGAAGGTCAATCGATCAATAGACCTCCCTTATTTAATTGAACAAACTACAATTATTGGAATGCTAAAATAAGAATATATATTCAAGTCGTAGACTATGACCTTTTGAGAGGTATCATAAATGGACCAAGAAAACCTACCACAACCATTGAAGGAACAATCGTTCTTAAACTAGAAAATGAATGAACCGAAAATGACATTGGAGAGATTAAAAAAAAATGCTAAAATCATGAATCTCTTATAATGTTTACTTGGTCCAAATGAGTTCAATAGGATCTTAACATGTGACACCGCCAAGAAAAGATGGGATAAACTCGAAGTTACTCATGAAAGTACTAACCAAGTAAATGAGTCCAAAATAAGCATGCTTGTTCACAATTATGAATTATTCAAAATGAAGCATGATAAAACCATTTCTGACATATTTACTCACTTTACTGATATTATTAATGGATAAAAATCTCTTGACAAGATTTATTTCAATGTAAAAATTGTGAGAAAAATTCTTAGGTTCATGCCTAAGAACTGGGAAGCTAAGGTCACAACTATTTAAGAAGCTAAAGACCTCAACACTCTCAGCTTGGAGGAACTTCTTGGATCTCTCATGACTCATGAGATGAATATCAAGATGGACAATGAGGATGATAACAAGAAGAAGAAGGGCATTGCCTTCAAATCTTCAACTCATGACGAAAAATCCGATGAAGACTCCTCAAATGATGAGAACGAAGATGTGGCTCTCATCACAAAGAAGTTTAAACGGTTTCTTAGAAATAAGAAACAAGGAGAAAAAAAGTTCTTTAAGATGGAAGGACACAAAGACGAGCCTACCAAATTCAAGGGCGATTTAAGCAAATTCAAAAACAATCAAAAGAAAGATGAAATCATTTTCTATGAATGCAAAAGTCCCGGACATGTCAACACCGAATGTCCTCAACTCAAGAAGCAGTTCAAGAAAGGCTTCAAGAAGGCTATGATAGCCGCATGAGGCAAAAGCGATGACAGCAGCTCCAAGGATAAAAGAGAAGAAAATGAGGTTGTAAATCTATCTGACCCTTTTTTCTTAGATGAATTACAAAGTGCATTTGAAGATTTGCACGATAAATTGAGAAAAATAGGTGCTAAAAACTCTATTTTTAAAAAGTTAGTTCTTTCCTTCTCAAGTGAAATTGAAACCTTGAAAAATAAAAAAAGTTGCTTTATCAAAACAAGTTTATGTTTTGAAAGATGAAAACAATGTTTTGATTAAAAAGGTTGAAGACCTTACCAAAACTGTTTATAAGTTCACTCTTGGAAAGACCAACTTGAATAAATTTCTCGGCATGCAAATATATATTTTCGATAAAGTCGGCATTGAGTATAAGCCAAAGAAGAAATAAAAATTCTTAAGTAATATCTTTGTCAAAGCATCTTCTAATAATACAAATTCTACTTGTTTTCATTACTATGAACATAGACACACTGTCACACATTGTCTACAAAGAAAATCTTCTAAGTTATCTGTCAAGAAAGTTTGGGTTCCTAAGGGAACACATTCTCAAGAAACTAACTTTAAAAGACCCAAGAAAATTTGGGTATCAAAAGTAAAAAATTGATTCTTCTTGCAGGAATGTTTCAAGTCCTCATTCAAGGAGAAAATGTGGTATCTTGATAGCGCTTGCTCAAGACATATGACAGGCGACCAATTAATGTTTGCATCTCCCAAACCAAAAGATGGTGAAATTGTAACATTTAGAGATAATAGTAAAGGAAAAATTATAGAAATAGGTTATATCGGTAAAATTTCTTCCACTTCTATTGAAATTATTTTACTTGTTGATTGCTTGAAACATAACATTTTTAGCATAAGCCAACTTTGTGACAAAGGCCACAAGATTGTCTTTGATCATGCTAAGTGTGTTATTGAAGATTCAACTAATAACCAAGTTATTTTTGAAAGTCATAGACATGAAAATATTTACATATTCAATCTAAATGACATTTCTAAAAATAACATTAAGTGCTTAGCCACCTTGAGTGATAATAGTTGGTTGTGACATAGAAGGCTTAGACATGCACTTAATTTCTAAATTTTTGAAAAAAAAATTGGTGATAGGGTTATCCCAAATCAAATTTTAAAAAGACAAAGTGTGTGATGTATGTCAACAAGGTAAACAAGTTAGAAGTTTTTTTTATTTAAAAAATGAGATTTTAACTTCTAGGCCCTTACAATTATTGCACATGAATTTATTTGGTCCAATAAGAATTTTATGCCCGGAGGCAAGAGATATGCATTTGTTATTATTGATGACTTCTCTAGATACACTTGAGTGCTTTTCCTAACTCATATGAATGAAACCTTTACCTCATTTGCAAAACTGTCTTGGAGAGTTTAAAAGGAAAAATATTTTCAAATCATGAGTATCCGAAGTGATCCTGGTAGAGAATTTGAAAACAAAGATTTTGAAAATTTTTATGATGAAAATAGTACTAACCATTACTTCTCTGGTCCTATAATCTTTTAACAAAATGGAGTTGTTGAGAGAAAGAATAGGACATTATAAGAAATTGCTAGAACCATGCTCTGTGAAAATAATTTACCACGATACTTTTGGGCCAAGGCTGTCAACAAAACTTGTTTTATCGTGAATAGAGCCATGATACGAGCTTCTCTCAAGAAAATCCCTTATTAGCTATGGAATGTGTTAGGAAACAGGCAACCCAAAAGGGGGGGAGAATTGGGTTCTTTGCTGGCAATGGATATTTAAAAATAACTTTTCAGAAAAACTCTTAATATCTCACAGAAACTAGATATGCAATTAAAACTTAATGCAAGAATTAAAAGGAGAGGGATAGAGATAATGAACCGGACACCGGGATTT